>PVHP010031196.1:0-21191 GCA_004024765.1 Zapus hudsonius | reverse complement strand
TGTGTATATATATATATATACATATATATATATATATATATTCATTCATTCTTTTTTTCTTGAGTATCATGTATGTACTATGTAACCAAGAATGACCTTGGATCAATCGCCTGGCTCTACCTCCCAAGTGGTGGGATTACAGGAATATATCACCACTGGCCTGTTCTTTCTTAAGAACTTTGTTGTGGAGACCTAGATTAAAATCTAACTGATATATAAACTTTTAAAAACTAGGACTTGAGAAACGTCATACCATAAAAAGACATTTCGGTCATTCTGATTTCAGTCACTTCTATATCTGAATCATAAAATTGGAAAAATACCTATTCTTATTTCATTCTTATTTTTGGGGAGAGTGAGACACAAGGCCTCACATAGCCCAGGCTGGACTCAATCTCATGATCTTCCTGTCTCAGCCTCCTCACCAAGTGTTGTGATTACAGAAGTGTGCCATGGTACGTAGCCTGGATTTTGGCTTTAATTTACACACATATTTGAGATCAAGTTCACTATGAAAAGAAAATAAATATGCTAAATTAATTTTAAAAATCTTTTTCTTGGGCTGGAGAGATGGCTCAGCGGTTGGGGCACTTGCCTCCAGTGCCTAAGGCCCCGGGTTCAATTCCCCAGGACCCACATAGGCCAGACCCACAAGGTGGTGGCCCTGGTGTACTCTCTCTCTCCCTCCCTCCCTCTCTCTCTCTCTCTGCTTGAAAATGAATAAATAAAATATTAAAAAATAAATAAATTAATTTTAAAAAAATCTTTTTCTTTATTTGCAAGCAGAGAGAAAGAAAAGGAGAGGGGAGAAAGAGAGAATGAGAATGAATGGGCATACCAGGGTAAAATGTTTGTTTTTGTTGTCGTTGTTTTGGTTTTTCAAGGCAAGGTCTCACTCTAGCCCAAACTGACCTAAAATTCACTATGTAGTTTCATGGTAACCTTGAACTCATAGCAATCCTGCTACCTCTGCTTCTGGAGTGCTGGGATTAATGGCATGCACTACCACACCCAGCTAAAATATGTTTTAACATAAAGGTACATACAGGTGTATTATTCTTCATTGTACAAAGTTGGTAATGATAATACTTACTGTAATTGTAGCATCCATTTATGAAATAATTTTTCATATTGTTGATTTAATTGTTTAATTTCAGCAGAAAAGGAAGGAGAGAACTTGCTCAATAAGTTATGTAGAGTTTGCTAAAAAACAAAACAAAACAAATGAGCGAGCAATCACTTTCAAACTACATAGATCAAGTCAGTCCTCAGCTTAGAAGAGGCTGTTAGTGGAAACAGTCTGGAGTATGGAAATCAATGTGCTACCAAACACACACAATACTTCAAATGTCACTTAAATAATTGTTTTGTTTCATTTTATACTACCTATATGTAAGAATACTAAAAATTATGTTTTACACAGTACCATTTAAAGGATTATATATTCCAAATATAAAGCTTTCATTAATAAAAAGACAGATACTATAAGATGATCAAACCTGCCTTCCAGATTTGGCAACAAATTCTGACTAAAAACAAAAGTATCTGTGGATCTGGGGTTGTAGTTCAGTGGAAGAGTGCTTGTCTACCAAGTATTTGGCCCTGGATTTGGCTCTCAAAACAATAGTAACAGCAACATCAGTAACAACAAAAAACCCTAAATTTAGAGATTTGAAAAAATGTCAAGTTTAAGGTAACAGCACAATATTAATTTTCAAAAACATTAAAGTTTCACTATAATTTACCATTATTAATAATAAAGTAAGCATGCACCACTGCTGTTTGTCTGGGGCTGGAGAGATGGCTCAGCAGTTAAGGCAATTGCCTGCAAAGCCTAAGGATCCAGGTTCAATTCCCTAGTACCCACGTAAAGCCAGATGCACATGCGTCTAGAGTTTGTTTGCAGTGGCTAGAGGCCCTGGCATGCCCATTCTCTCTTTGTCTTCTATCTAATTCTTTATTATCTCTCTCTCTCTCTCAAATAAATAAATAAATAAAATATTTTTTAAAACCTATTTCTGAGCTGGAAATAGGTTTCTGAGATGGCTCAGCAGTTAGGGTGCTTGCCTGCAAAGCCTAATAACCCAGGGTTCAATTCCCCATTGCTCATATAAAGCCAGATGCACAAAATGGCACATGTATCTGGAGTTTGTTGCTAGAGGCCCTGGCAGCCTGTGTTCTTGTTCTCTCTCCTTGCAAATGAATAAATAAAATATCTCTTAAGTTATTTCTCTTAAATCTGCCCAGGATGTTGGCTGGCAGATTTCAGAGTGCCCAAGCCTCTAACTTATCAGTCTGTCAGAAGCCTCCCACATACATCCCAAGTAATAAATCCTCTAATTCTCAGACAATCAGGAGCACTCACATACATCCCAAGTACCCAATCCAATCCACCTCAACTTGATACTTAATTTACATCCTCCCCCAATATAGAAAGCCCTGATCCAAGTCACTCAGCAGAAACCTGCCTGGGTCCCCTGATGGCTTGGGAGCTGTTTTGCTAATGAACCCTATTTAACTTACTCTTCTGCTGAGTCTTCATTCTTCATGGGTCACAAGACAAGAACTCCAGAGCCTCTGGCGTGGAAAGTTTTAGTAACCATTGAGTAGTCTGGTACTCTTGATTCCTAGGCTAAGCCCATCCAGAATTGAGAAAGGCTCTGCTGCTCTCAAAACCAGAAAGACTACCAGCACTATTGAGGTAACTGGATCATACTAGCATCACTAGTATCATTTCCAGTATAGTCTTTTTTGCATTTATTTGTTTATAAGGAGAGGGGGTGGAAGGGATAAACCAGGTCCTCTGGCCACTGCAAACTAACTTTAGATGCATGTGCCACCTTGTGCAACTGGTTTACGTGGGTACTAGGGAATCAAAACTGGGCCATAAGACATTTCAAGTAGCACCTATAACTACTGAGCCCTCTCTCCAGCCCCTCTCCAACAGTCTTTTATACTGGATAGTATGAGGGTATTTACTTAGTATAAACTCTGGAATATTATTATCATCTATGCATTTGCATCTCAAACACCAATATTCATGGAGACTGTGCCATTGAATGCATTTCCTGACTTGACTTCCAGCTATGTGACTTACTATAGCCACTAGAATAAGTCAGAAGTAAAATTGACAGTTCTAAGCCTAGGCCTTACGAGGTCATCTGTATTCCCCCTTCTTCTTTTAAGCCTCTATCACTGTGATGAGAACATGCCTCAGCTAGCCCACACATTTAATGGGACACAGGATCAATCCCAGATCAGCCACACTTCAGCTGAACCACAGACAGGAGAAATAAATGATGGTCTTCACATGCTATAGAGATGAGTGAGCTATGCTATGTCTATTACCATAATCATTAACAGGAGCTTCTAACATCCTAAAGAACTCTTCTTTCTGGGGGACCTATTTTGGCCCTAGATCATTTTGCTTATACAAAACCATATGTATAAGTAAACTGGACGTGGTGGCACACACCTTTAATCCCAGGTAGGATTGCTATGAGTTTAAGGTTAGCCTGGAGCTACAGAGTGAGTTCCAGGTCAGTCCTTGCTAGAGTGAGACCTACCTCAGAAACAAACAAACAAACAAAAAACATGAAACAAAACAAAAAACAATGTGGGCTAAAGAGATGAATCAGTAGCTAAAGGTATTTGCTTGCAAAACTTGCTGGGTTTGATTCACCAGTATGCAAGTAAAGATGGACACACAAAGTGGCACATGGGTCTGGAGTTTGTCTGCAGTGACAAGGGCCTCTAGCATGCCATCTCTCTCCCTCTAAATAGGTAAATAAGTAAAAATTTCAACAAAACTTTGGGTGTCAGTTCTCTCTTTCCAACAGACGCAGGGGCTCTTTGTTCACCACTGCATTCACCTGGCTAGCTAGCCTGCCTCTCAGATTCTCCTGTCTCTGCCTCCCATCTCGCCATAGGCATGCTGAGATTACAGAACAGTGGTAACATGTCAGGCTTTAACATGGGTACTGAGGATACAAACTCTGATCCTACACTTGCATGGCAAGAGCTTAATTCCACCAAGCAATCATGAAACTCACATTTTTTTTTAATTTTAAAAAATATTGTTTATTTATTATTAGTAGTATTTTAAGTTATGGTCTCACTCTAGAGCAGGCTGACCTGAAATTCACTATGTAGTCTCAGGCTAGCCACCCACCTCAGCCTCCTGAGTGCTGGGATTAAAGATGTGTACCACCACTCCTAGCTTAACCCCACTTTCTGTTGAAAGATTTTCTAACTTAAATTGTCTTCTTTTTTTTTTTTTTTTTTTCGAGGTAGGGTCTCACTCTAGCCCAGGCTGACCTGGAATTCACTATGTAGTCTCAGGGTGGCCTCGAACTCACAGCAATTCTCCTACCTCTGCCTGGGATTAAAGTGCTGGGATTAAAGGCGTGCGCCACCACGCCCAGCTGTTGTCTTTTTTGTTATGGAAGGTTAACGGTCAAAACTTCATCAAGTACAGATATATAGTATTTTCCTTTTTGTAAAATGAGTTATTGAAAATAGTATAGGCACTTTATTACCTTACTGCATTGTGCCAAGTTTTCCATAATAACAAGAAGAATATCTTCAATTTTTGGCTAAGCTTGTAACCAAGAAAAGGTTAGCTTGCAGACTTTATGACCCCTGTGTATTCATGCATATATGGTTTAAGTGAAGAATAGTACATAGGGATGAATGAACTCTGACCTCAATGATTATTACAAATCCTGAAGAAATGAAAAAAAATGTGTATTATACCAAATATAATTTTAATCCATTTATACCATTTATATAGTTAATAACAATATAACAATTCATATTTCATTTGATAAATGCAATAATTCTGCTTATGTCCACTTACCATTCAAATTCGTTGCTAATGTAATTTTTTTATATTTTCAGGTCACAATGAGCAAAATTTTGAAGTAACACTCCTTGTAACATACCTGATCCAGTTTAGCTCTCTTTAGCTTCTGCAGTGTTCTATCAGAGGTTAAAACTTTTGAACTGCTATGAGCTTCAAAATATTCTTCTACTAAGTCACTCTGAAAAAATGGACAGAGTAAAACGAGTTTAAGTAGTTTCTATTCATATTCTATTAAAACCAGATAGTAATATTAGTATAAAATGAATTAAACAGCACATGTAAAGTTCTTTAGACAGGGTCTCTGTGTAGCTCAGGCTGGTATCAAACTTGTGGGCTCAAGAGATAATCCTGTCTTAGCCTCTCAATTAGTACGAATATAAGTATATGCCACCATGTCTACCTAAAATTCTTCACTTGATAGTATATATATATTTTTTGAGGTAGCGTCTCACTCTAACCCAGGCTGATCTAGAATTCACTATGTAGTCTCAGGCTGGCCTTGAACTCACAGCAATCCTCTTACCTTTGCCTCCCATGTGCTGAGATTAAAGGCATGTGCCACTATACCCGGCCCTAAATTTTTATTTACTTAAATTTCTTTATTTATTTATGTGTGTGTGCATGTGAACGCATGTGTATGGGCATGTCAAAGTTTCTTGCTGCTGCAGAGGAATGCCTACTCAGCTTTTCATGGATGGCCGGGGAATTGAACCTGGACTGGCCTCGAACTGATGACAATACTCCTACCTGTGCTTCCCAAGTGCTGGCATGAGCCATGATGCCCAGCCTGCAAATTCGTAAAAAAAAAAAAAAAAAAAAAAAAAAAAAAAGTTTTATTCATTTGCAAGCAGAGAGACAGAGAGAAGACAGGGAATGGGTGCACCAGAGGCTCTAGCCACTGCAAACAAACTCCAGACCCATGAGCTACTTTGTGCATCTGCTTTATGTGGGCACTGGGGAATCAGCCTCAAATCATTAGACTTTGCAGGCAAGCGCCTTAACTGTTGAACCATCTCTCCAGCTCTTGCAAATTCATGTTTATACAACCAATTGAGAAGACCTTTAGTGTGTATTAAGATTGATTCATGAATATGCAGGCAGGCCAAAAAGCTCAAAAGCAAACAAATATATGAAGTAATTCAAGTGTAAGGCAAAGATAATATAGAAAAGTGAAGAAAAAGACTTCATCACTGCTGTAGATCTGTTTCTTAGGATAGCCTATCGTAGAGATATTATACACAGTTCTTCTTTTAAGGTTTAAATCTCTCTTCACTTACTGTTTTGTCTCTTCTCATTTTCTTAGGAGGTGTCCCTTTGCAAACAGAAGCTGAAAGCACTGTATTCTGAGCTTGACTCTTCTGGCTGAACATGCCTGTATTAGTGCTTTTTTCATATTCATGTGTGAGCTCTTCATCATCCTCCGAGTTGGAAGCAGAATATTCACTTTCACTGTCAGACTGAGACTTTGGCACTGTGGGTATAAAAGCAATTGGAAAAATTTGACAGATAAGCTTGTTTGGGGATATTGTAGAACATGAGCTGTGAAGTAAGGGACTTTTAATTCTAGTTTTGTCATTAATTGGTAATGATATCAGACCCAGTTCTACATATTCTCTGGGCACCAGATTACTCACACATTTTTCTGAGCACTAGAGAATTTACTCAAGTGATGGACGATAGTAGGTTAATAATATCTAACTTATCTGTTGGGAAATTTTATTGAAATGTTTCTAAAGCAACTAATAATATCTGACATACAGGAGCTGTGGTAGAAAATGTCAACGATACTTAACACCACTCTCTGTCCTTTTCCCTTGCTGAAGGAGCTCCATTTTTGGACAGTTTATCAATACGCCCCAACCTATAGTAAAAGTCATGCTAATCACTTCTTCCCTTGCTTTCCTCCCTCCCTTGCATCTAGCTTGGCTATATAACCACTTGACCACTGAGACTTGTTGGAAACAAAAAACAGAGATTGAGAGGGGAAGAGACATGAGGGAAGGTGGGGAGGAAATCATAATGGTTTAAGGAAGCTATCCATAAAAAGTTTAAAAGAAAAAAAAAAGAATAAAGGAAATGAACAACCAAATCACAAATAAAAAGTATAAATACTGAAAATTTTTTTCTAGCTTATAAAAGGAAAGACCATATTTATATACATAACAAAGCTATAGGTTAATCTCCAATACGAAGAATCAATCCAAAAATGAATGTGCTACTTACAGTGTGAATATAGGACAAACCTGGGCCCTTACGTTGCTGAGATGTGACATAGACCATGGAATTTACACCTCTATAGACATTTAGATACGTAAAGGTCTATAGCTTAAACTACTATTACAGAACCTCCTGTTGCTAGGTCACCCTATCTGGTCCAGCAGTCTATAACAGGCGGTTACCATACAACTACAATACATACTCTATAATGAACATACCACTCTATGTCAGTTGACTCAAGACTATACTTTTAAAATCCACAATCATTCTCACCCCTCCCACAGAAACAATAAAGCTAATTTTTAACTTACCAAATAACGATATAACTAGTTTTATATTCAACAAGAATAGTTTTTTTTTATTGGTTTGGGTTTTTCAAGGTAGGGTCTTGCTTAAGCCTAGGCTGACTTAGAATTCACTCTGTACTTTCAGGGTGGCCTGGAACTCAGTGATCTTCCTATCTCTGCCTCCCAAGTGCTGGGATTAAAGGTGTGCCGGGCGTGGTGGCACACGCCTTTAATCCCAGCACTCAGGAGGCAGAGGTAGGAGGATCGCTGTGAGTTCAAGGCCAACCTGAGACTACATAGTGAATTCCAGGTCAGCCAGGGCTAGAGCGAGACCCTACCTCGAAAAAATAAAAAAATAAAATAAAAAATTAGATATGTATATTTGTTAACCTACACTGATCACACTCTCCGATGGAGAGTGTGCTTGTATTTTTCAGGATGCAGCGAGAGAGCTGGGGCCCATCTAACCCTACCAACTGACCGTAGGCCGATACCTGAGATTCTAGCAAGAGAGGAGCCACCACAGTCATAACGTGGAGGATCCATATGGAATCCCGCAGAGAAGGACGGGAGGAACGAGGGACCCACAGCCACAGACATTCAATCTACACAGGATAAGCCAGTGAGACAGAAACCAAAGATCTTCTACACAAAGACCCCTAAACTCACGATCTTAAACCAGCCTTAATACTCATCCACCACGACTCAGGGAACTATGCGGAAGAGGGGGCGGAAAGATTTTAAGAGCTGTGGTGGGGGAGACTATCCACAGGCACGGCACCCTTCAGTATCAACACACTTGGGCCATGAGGACCGAGCTAAGTATAAGTACTAAGCTATCCAGGGTCCGCTGCCACAGGGACTGATCCAGACGGCCCACAGAGGAGGATATCCAGCTGATTGGGGATGGGGAGGGGGGCATTGGGGAATTGGGGATAACAACTCATTGTTTTCCCACTGAATAATGTAACTCATTATGGACAATAAATATATATTTAAGAAAAAAAATTAGATATGGTCCTATAGTCCTTGTCCTAAGGAATCTATAGTTTGATAACAGGGACATTTCTTTCATGACAAAAGCAGACATAGCAGTTATAATTATAAAAAAAGATAACCACTCAAACTTATTAATCTTATAGCATTGTCAATACTACTCTAAGCATGTTTGATGTTCTTTATTTCAATTAATTCTCAAAACAACTCTGAGATTGGTACTATCATTATGCTTAAAATACAAATGAGAAATATGGGCTGGAGAGATGGCTCAGCGGTTAAGGCACTTGCCTCCAGTGCCTAAGGCCCCGGGTTCATTTCCCCAGTACCCATATAAGCCAGACCCACAAGGTAGTGGCCCTGGTGCACTCACTCTCTCTCTCTCTCTCTCTCTCTCTCTCTCTCTCTCTGCTTGAAAATGAATAAAAAAAATTTTAATAAATAAAAAATAAATTTAAAAAATGCAAATGAGAAATAAATAAAAGTACTAGATGCATGGTTGGAAAAGATTTAAAAAACTAAGCAGGGCTGGAGAGATGGCTCAGCGGTTAAGGCACTTGCCTCCAGTGCCTAAGGCCCTGGGTTCAATTCCCCAGGACCCACATAAGCCAGACCCACAAGGTGGCAGCCCTGGTGTTCTCTCTCTCTCTCTCTCTCTCTCTCTCTCTCTCTCTCTCTCTCTGCTTGAAAATGAATAAATAAAATATTAAAAAAAAAAAAACTAAGCAGTTGAAGGACAGAACCTGTATACTTATTATCACTGACCCTGATTTAGATGTTATGTTGCTGGATGTGGAGGCACAACTGAAACCTCGGAACTAAAGAGGAACCAGCTACAGCTATAGAACGAGTTTGTGGTCAGCCTGGGCTACATGAACTCTGACTCAAAAAGCAAACAACTGGGGAGATGACTCAGTGGGCACTTGCTGTGCAAGCACGATGACCTGCGTTTGGATGTCCAGAACACACACAAAGCCAGACTTCCTAGTAACCATCCTTAATCCAAGCCCTCCTATGTGAGATCAAAGATGAAGACAGGCAAATTCTGGAAGCTCATGGGCCAGCCAGCTTAGGGTTCACAGTGGTGAGCAAGAGACACTGCCTCAAACAAGGTGGAAGGCAAAGATCAAAACACTGGTTGGACTCCATTGTGCACCTGTATGCCACCCGAGGATAATAATAACCAAACAATTAAGCAGCAGAAGTCCCAAACCCCAAAAAATTTTCATGTAAAAAGAAATGCATACCTACTAATCTTTTTCTTAGACTTCGAGGAGGAGTTGATGGAAGTTCTTTTTTGTCGTTCTGTTTAAAAATTTTAAAAGCACAATAAATAAGTAATACAATAGACCTGTGGAAAAAATGTTTTGTTTCAATAGATAGCATTAGAATAAGTTACTAGTACTAAAAGATAATAACAAATGATTTTGATGAAACAATAAAGTATTAACATCACCAATAATGGTATTTAGGGAAGTTCTTATGACCAGTACTATAAAGCATCTGAGGTTTTTTTTTTTTTTTTTTGGTCTTTTTAGAGGTAGGGTCTCACTCTAGCCCAGGCTGACCTAGAATTCACTAAGTAGTTGCAATGCTAGCCTCAAACTCACAGCAATCCTCCTACCTCGGCTTCTGGGATTAGGTTGATTACAGTAAATAGTTTCTTCTAGACAGCCAGAGGCATGGTAGTACACACCTTTAATCCCAGCACTTGGACAATGACTGTGAGTTTAAGGCCACTCTGAGACTACATAGTGAATTCCAGGTCAGCCTGGGCTAGAGCAAGACCCTACCTCAAAAAAACAAACAAGCTGGGTGTGTTGGCGCACGCCTTTAAAATTCCCAGGCCAGCTCTACTAAAATAGATAGGACCAGAATAAGTTGGCTCATTTTCCAGCTTTATTCCTTCCAAGTGAGGCAAGTCATTTTACCTCTCTAAACCTTAAATTCTTTATCTGTTAAGTATGTAACTGGTAAACGTATGTAAATTACAAAGCACTATATAAACTAAGAGATGAGACTATAGTGCATCAAGTCTTTCTAACACTAAGGTTTTAGCTTATTTTTCATCAATTGCTTACCTTTTGCTGAACTTTATCGGAAGCAGAATGCCCTAAATGAAACAAAAAACCACATTTATTACAAATACTACACTTTGCATCATGGCCTACTTTCATTGAAAGCAAGATTGCAGTTTCTACATAGAAACCACCACATATTATTGAGTTCTCGATCAACTGCATTTCTATCACAAGCCAAACTATCACTACTACTTTCCTGTATATCTGTAGCATTTTAGCAAAAAACAAAAACACACACACACACACAAAAATTTGAGCCTTCTGCATATTTGGTTAGAAAGTATAATAGAGAGGGAATCATAATGGCTTATGATTTATAATTATGGAAGCTATCAATAAAAAGTTAAAAAGAAATAAAGTATGGGCTGGAGAGATGGTTTAGCAGTTAAGGAGTTTGACTGTAAAGCAGAAGGACCCAAGTTCAAGTCCCCAATACCCACATAAAGCCAGATGCACAAGTTGGTACATGTGTCTGGACTTCGTTTGCAGTGGCTGGAGGCCCTGGTGTGTCCATCTCTTCTCTGTCCCTCCTTCAATCAATAAACTATTTTTTAAAAAAAATATTCAATATGCCAGGTGTGGTGATGCACAACTTTAATCCCAGCACTCAGAAAGAAGAGGTAAGAAGGAGACTCACTGTGAGTTTAAGGCAGCCTGGAAGTACAGAGTGAGTTCCAGGTCAGCCTGGGCTACACAGTGAGACTATACCACCTCCCCCCCAAAAAAGTATACAAATTATCAAAAATAACTACACAATTTTCCATAAACCATACCAAAAAAATACTTTCATAATATGTGCTAAAGCCAAATCTTCCATGAGAAATTGACTAACTCAAACAAATGACAATAGGACTTTAAAGTCTTTAAAGACTTTTTATTTGATCCTCTCAATTTGTACAGTTTCAATTCGCACAGATTTTTTCCCCTTTTTATTGACTAATAAGTATGTGTATATCAAAATAGACAGAATGGAGTATTAATTATAACTTGAATGCATTTTTAGAATAGAAAAGAAGAAAAAATGAAAATTCACTTAGATAAGAAAAAAAGTAAGAAACTGACTTGAAGCATCGATGAAAACTTCAAAGAAATGAGATCACATCGTACCTTTGTCTTTGGGGGTAATATCTGTCATAATTTCAGGATCATTCTTCAAGTCTAATGGAACAATTTTTCTTGGTGTTTTTGCTAGTTCTGAAGCTTTAATCAGAAAAAATATGTAAAGAGAGGGAAATGGTTTTCACTTATATGAAAGAATTTAAAAATATTTACTTATTTCAGAGATAGAGAGAGACAGATACTATAGGTGCACAGGGATTCTTGCACCTGTAAATGAACTCTAGACAAATGTGCCACTTTGTGCACCTGGCTTTACATTGGTACCAGGGAACTAAGCCCAAATTGTCAGACTTTGCAACCAAATGCCTTTAACAGCTGAGGCGTCTCTCCAGCCCTCACTTACAAGAATTTTTTGGGGGGGGGGTTTCGAGGTAGGGTCTCGCTCTAGTCCAGGATGACCTGGAATTCACTATGTAGTCTCAGGGTGGCCTTGAACTCATGGCAATCCTCCTACCTCTGCCTCCCGAGTGCTGGGATTAAAGGCATGTGCCACCACGCCCGGCTTACATGAATTCTTAAAACCCACTACTTTCATCAGAAAGATAAATCTACCCATATTATTATTTTTTGTTGTTTTTGAATTTTTCAAGGTAAAATCTCACTCTAGCTCAGGCTAACCTGGCACTTGTTTTGTAGTCCTAGGCTGGCCTCATACTCATGGTGATTCTAATACCTCTGCCTCCCAAGTGCTGGGATTAACGGATTAGAGGCAAGCAACACCAAGGACGACCTTAAATTTTTTTTTGGGAGGGGGCTGGGAGGTAGGGTTTCACTCTAGCCCAAGTCAGACCTGGAATTCACTAAGTAGTCTCACTTTCTCTGCTTCTGGAGTGCTGTGATTAAAGGTGTGCACCACCACACCCAGTTTTTAAGTACTACTTTTAAAAATCTTTATTAAATTGTATTAAATTGTCTCCTCAGCACTTAAAACTTCTCATCATGCACATATTTCTCAAAAAGCTTGCAAATAAAAAAGTTTGTCTTAAAAAGAATAAATAAAGGTGGGTGTGGTGGTGCACACCTTTAGTCCCAGTACTTGGGAGGCAGAAGGAGAATCTCTGTGAGTTTGAGGCCACCCTAATACTATATAGTGAATTCCGGGCCAGCCTGGGCTACAGCAAGACCCTACATCAAAAAACAACAGGTCTGGAGAGATGGCTCAGCAGTTAAGGCACTTGCCTCCAGTGCCTAAGGCCCAGGGTTCAATTTCCCAGGACCCACAAGGTGGTGGCCCTGGTGTGTGCGCTCTCTCTCTCTCTCTCTCTCTCTCTCTCCTTGAAAATGAATAAAATATTTAAAAAACAACAAAAAAAAAGCAAAATTTAAATAATTATTGTACTCTGTGATCACCAACTTGCATCTTTCTACTTTTTCCATCCCTCTAATGTGTGTGTGTCTTCCCCTTACAATGCATGATGGCCTGGGTTCAATTCCCCAATACCCACATAAAGCCAGATGCGCAAAGTGAAGCATGCATCTGGAGTTCCCTTGCAACAGCAAGATGCCCTGGTACGCCTCTTCTCTCTCTCTCTCTCTCTCTCTCTCTCTCTCTCTCTCTCTCTCTCTCTCTCTCTCTCTCTCTCTCAGTATACAAATAAATATTTTTAAAAATAATAAAAAGACTGAGCACCTACTATGAGAAGCTTATAATCTAGCTTTGAACAGAACATTAAGCATTAAAAAAAACAATGAATTTAAGTGTGCTTAATATAAAATGACATTTTTTTGTTTGTTTCTGGTTTTGTTTTTTCGAGGTAACCCAGGCTGATCTGGAATTCATTATGTAATCTCAGACAGAGGCAGGAGGAACACACAGTAATCCTGTGCACAGTGATCCCAGTGCTGAGATTTAAAGTCATGCACCACCATGCCCAGCTTTATTGATTTACTTTTTTTTTTTTTAATATATTTATTAGAGAATGAAGAGAAAGAGGCAGAGAAAGAATGGGTACTCCAGGGCCTTCAGCCACAGTAAATGAACTCCAGACACATGCACCACCCTGTGCCATCTGTCTTTATGTGTGGGTAGTGGGGAATTGAACTCCAGTCCTTCTGCTTTGCAGGCAAAGGCCTTAACTGCCCTTGATTTACTTTTTAAAATGAGACCACGTCTTGTGCTATCAGATAGCCTTGAATTCGTGATACTCCTGTCTTCATCTCTAGAGTGTTGGGATTATAAATGTGTACCACCGATATCTTGCTAATGGCATCATTCATTCAGTAATTGTCTTCTTCTCTAAATCTTAGGGACTATTTTAGCATTCTTTTTTTTTTTTTTTGGGGGGGGGGTTCGAGGTAGGGTCTCACTCTAGCCCAGGCTGACCTGGAATTCACTCTGTAGTCTCAGGCTGGCCTTGAACTCACTGTGATTCTCCTACCTCTGCCTCCTGAGTGCTGGGATTAAATGCGTGTGCCACCACGCCCGACCAATTTCAGCATTCTTTTAGGGACTATAATGGGCTGATGACCATAGGGAATATGGTTAGTGTTAGTCAATAATGACTACAGAAATCAGAAAAGTAACATACCTAATTTAGCCATCTTTTCAGGGTGCTTCTTATTTTGAAAAGAATAAACTTTATTCCCACCATCTGCAGCAGAACCATTGTTTAAGGATTCTGAAAAAGAACCGGTAAAAAGTATTTAGGAAAAAAACAAGTAAGTAAGAAAAAAGAATGAAACTGTCTCTCTCTGTCTCTGCTTACAAATAAATAAAATTTAAAAAAAAAAAAACAGGTGGCCTTTATACCTAAGGAACAGCACTTAAGGTTGCTTGTCCTATGGCCAGCAAATGCACACATGTGCAAACACAGCCACAGACATACAAACACACATATATACAACATATACAAACAAGAAAACTGTGAGCCCAAATAAATCTTTCTTCAAAAGAAATTACAGGCATGGTGATATAAGCCTATACTTCCAACTACTCCAGAGGCTGAGGTGGGCAGGGTCACAAGATCAAGGACTGGCTATTTTTTATTTTTTAAAAATGTGGAGAAAAAAATAACACGAGGGGCTGGAGAGACGGCTCAGTGGTTAAGGCACTTGCCTCCAGTGCCTAAGGCCCCGGGGTTCAATTCCCCAGGACCCACATAAGGCAGACCCACAAGGTGGTGGCCCTGGTGCACGCGTTCTCTCTCTCACTCTCTCTCTGTATCTCTGTTTGAAAATGAATAAATAAAATATTTTTTAAAAAAAATAACATGAAAGGGCCGGGCATGGTGGCGCACGCCTTTAATCCCAGCACTCGGGAGGCAGAGGTAGGAGGATCGCCATGAGTTCAAGGCCACCCTGAGACTACAGAGTGAATTCCAGGTCAGCCTGGACTAGAGCGAGACCCTACCTCGAAAAACCAAAAAAAAAAAAAAAACATGAAAGAAATGTTTTTACATCGGACATGTAATTAGAATATACCACAATTTAGCCTATCAAATGACTGCTATGTATCCTACAAAGCAATTTATGCTACTGGTAGAAATTTGAGTATATGATCCCCCAACAAATACCTTGAATATTTCTTCCCAAAACTTCCACATAGTTCTGATCCTTCAAGACTTCCAGTTCACCTTCCTCCAATTCTTCTGGCTTCTTTATTATTTTTTTGGGATTAACCAAAAGCTGGGCTCTCTGCTTCTTTAATTTAGACCCTATAAAAATATCCAAATTAGACGGGCTGGAGAGATGGCTTAGCGGTTAAGGCACTTGCCTCCAGTGCCTAAAGCCCCAGGTTCAATTCCCCAGTACCCATATAAGCCAGACCCACAAGGTGGTGGCCCTGGTTCTCTCTCTCTCTCTCTCTCTCTCTCTCTCTCTCTCTCTCTCTCTCTCTCTCTCTCTCTCTCTCTCTCTCTCTCTCTCCCCTTGTAAATGAATAAATAAAAAAATATAAAAATATCCAAATTAGAACATGACATGTATAAATTCTAAATATTACATTTAAGTATATAAACTATACTACTGAATGCTCACTATTTAAAATCTGGAAAAAAGTTAATATTTTTTCTTTGGTTTTAAGTAGTAAGTCTAGGGCTGAGGAGATGGCTCTGCAGTTAGTATTTCCAGCTTAAGTGTGAGGGCCTCTTGGCCAGACGGCTAAATTGGACTCTCCAGAACCCATGTTAAAAAGCTGGGCATGGCCACAGATGTCTGTAACCCCAGTGGGAGGGGACAGGTGGGTACTGAAGAATAGCTGGGGCTTGCTGATGGACAGCAGCTCTGCTTGAGGAAGAGACCCCATATCAAAGAAAAAAATCTGTGGATTAACAGTAAGAGGATACCTCATGTTCTGACCTCCACACCCATGCACATGGGGTGACACACCCATACATATACCACACACACACATGCACACACACACAAAATACTAGGTCTGGTGTGGTGGCACACACTTGTAACCCAGAACTTTTTATAGGCAAGATCACACTGCAAGACTGAGCAATCCTGGGCTACTTATTGAATTCCAAGGCAGCTTGGGTTCTAGAATGAGACTGTCTCACCACAAGGTTCCTCCCCCAAAATGCTGACTGCTTGTAAGGTATGGAAGCGCACACCTATAATTGTAGGTGAATCAAGAGTCTGAGGCAAGTCTGGGCTTAGGCTACAGAGTAAGATCATTTCCCAAAAAAACAAACAAACAAAAAAAGGTATGGATCACTCTTCCACAATTTAGATAACTGAGTCAAACACACACCTTGAACACGTTTATTCTGGGTGGTCAAAATTACCATATATTTAAAATTACAATGGGCAGTTATTACTTGCCACCACTGCTAAGCATTTCATTTCAGATAAGATTTTAAATTTTAATTAAATTTTGAAACTGAAAAAAATTCAGAATTTTTATTTAGTCTTACTAGAAAATTAAATGCTAAAATAGTCTTTTTTTTTTTTTTTGGTTTTTCGAGATAGGGTCTCACTCAAGCCCAGGCTAACCTGGAATTAAAATATTCTTAAAAGCAGCCTTAATACTCACCCACCACGACTCAGGGAACTGAGCGGAAATAGGGGGCGGAAAGACTGTGAGAGCCGTGGTGAGGGAGAATATCCAGAGGCATGATGCCCCTGAGTAACAACATACTAGGGTCAGGAGAACCAGGCTGAACACTAAGCTATCCATGATTCCCTGCCCCAAGGACTGATCCAGACGGCTCACAGAGGAAAAACCCAAAAAAATATCCAGCTGATTGGGATGGGGAAGTGGGGCATGGGGAACTGGGGATAACAACTCGTTGTTTGCCCACTAAATAAAATAATGTAACTCATTATGGACAATAAAAAATAAATTAATTAAAAATAAATAAAAAGTGAAATGATCATAAGCATTTCCTCAACTGTATAATCAACTCAGTACCTCCTTCTCTATCAAGAATATGATTAAGAACATCATCATCTCCCACAAATTGAACCTCCAGCATCTTTTCTTCCTTTAATTGCAGTGTACTCATCATGGCCAACCTAAACAAAAGCAACACATCAATGTGATAAAGTCATACCAACCACCATATAAACATTTGTGAAAATACACATTATTTATATAACATTTTTATTTTTATTTTTGGGTTTTTTTTTTGAGGTAGGGTCTCACTCTAGCCCAGACTGACCTGGAATTCACTCTGTAGTCTCCGGCTGGCCTCGAACTCTTGATGATCCTCCTACCTCTGCCTCCCAAGTGCTGGGATTAAAGGTGCGCACCACCACGCCAGGCTATATAACATTTTTAAATCTTTAAAGTAGGTGCTAAAAGAAAAAAAAAAAGTAGGTGCTGGAGAGATGGCTCAGCGGTTAAGGCACTTGTCTACACAGACTAATGACCTAATGACCCACAAAGTGGTGTATGCATCTGGAATTTGTGTGCAGTGGTAGCAGGCCCTGTCGCACCATACTCACTCTCTCTCCTTGCAAATAAATAAATAAATAAAATCTTTAAAGTAGGTGTTACATATTAAGCATTATTGTGTTTTTGATTGTAGGTTACTCAATTATTTTCTTGTTATTATTTTCCTATTCTTTTTTTCTTATATTGGGTTACTCAATTCTTTATCTGAAAAACAGAGGAAGAAGGAAAAGAGATGTATACAATTTGAGAAGAGCTACATCCAATCACATGGTAACTAATGTATAATTTGAGGAAAGCACTGTGCACTAACCTATCTATTAATGACCACACTAACACATGAGAATAGAAAGGGGCAGTCAAAGACTAATGGTATGGTAGATTTATTATCTTTTATTATCACTAGAAAGATATAATCTACTAGAGGTGTAGCGAGACTAAATCTACTAATTCTCAAGCACCTCCCTTTACTACATGCTCACCAAACACTTCACAGTTATGACTTTGAGCCAGGCATGGTGGTTCACCTCTATCATCACAGTGCTGGGAGACTGAGGTAAGAGGATTACCCTGACTACCAGGTCATACTGGGATACAGAGGGAGTTCCAGATCAGCTTGACCAAGTGAGAAACCCTACCTCAAACAAACTATGGCTTTTTGTAGATTTCAGCAATAGTAAATATGAATTCTCCCAGTACAAATATGAATCGTTCTAGTAATTTAGAGTTAGCTCTTCACTGAACAAATAACAGACTTTCCAAGCAAAAGCTTGATCAGCTTTGGCTAATCAAACAAAATCTAGCTTCAAAACTTAAAAGGGCTGTAGAGATGACTCAGTGGTTAAGGCACTTACCTGTAAAGCCTAACAACCTGGGTTCAATTCTCTAGTACCCATGTAAAGACAGCATGGTGGCACATACCTTTAATCCCAGCACTGGGGAGGCAGAGGTAGGAAGATCACTGTGAGTTTGAGGCCAACCTGGGACTACATAGTGAGTTCCGGTCAGCCTGGGTAATAGTGAAACCCTAACTTGGAAAAACCAAGAACAGCCAGGCGGGGCAGCACACACTTTAATCCCCAGCACTCAGGAGGCAGAAGCAGGAGGACTGACTTGAGTTTGAGGCCACCCTGAGACTACATAGCGAATTCCAGGTCAGCCTACCTGGAAAAACCAAAAACAAAACACTTAAAGTGTTAATGACCTGAAACCTAATCAAAGATGGTTCCAACTACCACCACAAAATTCAGCTAAAATTCAGTGTTCTGCTTAGTATCTTTTTTTTTTTGCTTAGTATCTTTTCTCAGTTCCAATACATCCTTCTTTGCCTTCTGGCAAAAGGAACAAAGACTGATGGTCACCAGTTAGTTATTACTCAGAGACAGCAAAATGTTACTAAATTTTTTCAATACCTGGCACAATTTAATGATTTGTCTCAGTTTTATTTACCTTTTGAGGTGATAGGCATTCTGCAGGAAAATTCAGAGTAACCTGTAATTGGGGAAAAAAAAAAGGCCAAATCAAGGTCAGTTAATAAGAAAAGGAAAGCAACAGGGAGAACTCCGAAGCTCAAGAATCTTCACCAGATCTGAAGAGATTGCTCAGAGTTTAAAGGTGCTTGCTTAAATCTCAGTACCCACGTAAAGCCACACAAAGTGGCGCATGCACCTGGAATTCATTCCCAGAGGCAAGAGGCCCTGGTGCACCCATACTCTATGTCTCTTTCCATTTCTCTCAAATAAATAAATAAATAAGTTTTTTAAAAAAAATCTTGCTGGGGCTGGAGAGATGGCTCAGCGGTTAAGGCACTCGCCTCCAGTGCCTAAGGCCTCAGGTTCAATTCCCCAGGACCCACGTAAGCCAGACCCACAAGGTGATGGCCCTGGTTCGTTCTCTCTCTCTCTCTCTCTCTCTCTCTCTCTCTCTCTCTCTCTCTCTCTCTCTCTCTCTCCCTGTGCTTGAAAATGAATAAATAAAATATTTTAAAAAAAAAAAAATCTTGCTGGGTAGGGTCTTCACTCTAGGCCAGGCTGCCTTAAACTCAAAACAATCCTCCTTACCTCAGTGTTGGGGGATTAAAGGTATGAGCCACCAAGGGAGCCTGGCTTAGCTTGGATGTTAATTTAGTTATTTCCAGAGTTCACTTCAAGACACTATAACAGCACCAAGTGAATATTAACACACTTTCCTCTGAGAGCAAATAATGGATTTGACAGTTATTTAAAATATAATCCTTTGAAAAAAAATGGTGGTTTAGACTAGTGCCCAAGCACCAATTTTTGTATCAAATCAAGCTGAGTACTTGCTTGCAAAGCCTGCAGACCCAGGGTTTGATTTCCCAGTAAACACAAAGTGGTACATCTGGAGTTCACCTGCAGTGGCAAAAGGTCCCAATGTACCCATTCTCACTCAATCTACCTCTCTCTCGCAAACATATATATATATATATATATATATATATATATATATATATATATATTAAACATAACTACACTTTTCTGCGTGTGCGGCTTTGGCCAAAGTCAAGACGATTAACAAAGATCATGTGGCGAGGGTTTCCAAGTATCCATTAAACGTCCCCTATTACAGGTATTTTTACTTGGAACGTCAGCTTAGCCCTGCAGATCTGTGTCTCTCCGCATCAGCAGAGAAGGGCTGGATTAAGGGATGAGTGAGAGCCACTCAGTGCTATCTTCCTTCAGCTTGCAACTTAGCTGGAGAGGGAGGTCAGGCTTTCAAGCGTCAAGCGAGAAGCAACTCGTCCACATCCGTGTGCCGGGCGTTTCAGCCTTCACGACCTCGGGTGCTCCCCAGGCGAGGCGGCTGGTGACAGCGGGGCAGCTCCGTCCCGCGCCCGGAGCTCCTCCCCCGGCCCCGGAAGGCCTCGCACTGCGGAGGAGGGCGAGGACGCGGCCCCGGCCGCCTGGACTCACCTCACAGGCCCGGAGCCCGCGGGCAAGCCGCCCGCCCCGAGTCCCCGAGCACCGCCCGGCCTCCGCCTCCGCCGCCCCGCTGCTCGCTGGGCTCTGTCCGGGAGAGGTCAAGACCCCGTTCTGGCCGCGGGACCCCCAGGCCTGCGCCCAGCACCCCCGCACACCGAATCTCCCGCCCTGCTTAGGAGGCAGTGCCCGCACTGACCAATAGGAAGCGGGGAGGGCTAAGAGCGACGGTTCTGCCTGCCAATCGGCGTCGAGCAGGGAGCGTCACCCTTCGAGAAAGCCGTGGAAAACGAATCCCCACACGCTGGGTTCCGAGGCTTTCCTCTTCCCTTTCCGGTTCCGGACTGGGGAGAAGTGTGGGTTGGGTCGAAGGAGATTCCGATGGGTGGAAGTGGAGTTTGATGTAGGGAGGAGGGGGGCGGGGAGGTCGCCTCCTCAAGAAACAAAGCACGAGGGGGCACACGCATCAGTCAGATGGACTGTTCGTCTGCAGCGGCTAGAGCCCCGCGCGTGGAAGAACGCCTCTCGGGCTGGAGAGATGGCTCAGCGGGGACCAGATGTTAGAATGGAAATGACCTTGAGAGACCACTCTGGAAGGAAAGGTTTTAATAGGAGGAAAAGCGAGCTGCTGGGCATTTTTCACCAAGGGTGGCGAAAAAGTGCACGAGGCAGGTTTAGATCAGGGCTCTTAAGGGGTAACGTTCAGGTTGGGGGTCTGGTTGGTCACATGAGGTTGGGTGGAGGGCTCAGGGGGTCACATTCTCTCAGGGTCAGGAGGGATCTGGAGGGACAGTCCCTTGGGCCAGGTATGGCTCTGGTTTCGGGAGGAAGTCTTTATCAGTCTTTATC
>PVHP010031195.1:0-21307 GCA_004024765.1 Zapus hudsonius | reverse complement strand
AATAAAACAGGTGAATCAAGTGAATCAAAGAGATAATCAAATTCCATGTGTCAGTAAACTCTCAGATCCATTCTTATGTTATCATAATTGTATTATCCAGATGCTTTGTGTGAGTAACTGAGCAGAAATTCTCCTGCCTTCTATCCTATTATCCAACACAGGAAAATTAGATGATGAGGAATAAATATAGAGATAATTATTTAGATGAAAGACCGAAAGATGTTTATGTGAAACCTTTTCTTTTGCATTCTCTTTACTCTCAATACTTATATTCTCTCCCTTCCTTGGTTTCTTTTCCTTTCTAACTCGTTTTTCCTACAAATATATGTGCAGATATTAGCATAATCATCTTTTACTAACTACTCCAGGCAGGTTTAGGAGTTGCAAACAGAATAAATAACATACCATTCTTCTGAAATTTAGATCACTTTAAAAAATTTCTGTTGATTTTTATCTTCAAGCACTCACTCATATTATACTGATAATTGCAAAATTTTGTTTTGACAAAGTAAATCTCATTTTGCAACCGCAACAATCTCTCTATATCTACTCTTTGATATTAGAGATTCACTTGTATGTATAGAGCCTTGTGTTAAATGATCACAAAAGGAGTTCATTTTCTACAGAGCCTTTAAAAAATTTAATTTTTGACATACATTACTTAGATCTGATATCCCCCAAGAAAATCAGAAGTTTATTAAAAGCTTTTTTCGTCATCTTGGGTGGATCCTAGACTCTATCCCATAAGTGTTTCTGGGGGAGGATCTGGAATTCCAGCTATACCCCTGCATACAGCTGTCTGTGCTGCCTGGAGTTCCTGCAGCTTGGCTGTTTGAGTTTGCTTGGCTTTCGAGTTCCTGGAGGCGGTTTGTCTATGTGTGAAGCTCCAAATACATCTCTTCTTCCTCCCATAAACTGTCTGGTTGGGAGGTTCATCCCAACGGCTTGTGAATTGTCTACATCTCTCTCTCTCTCTTTATATGTATAAATATAAATATATATTTACATATATAGATATTTATGGGCCAAATGAATATATATGTATATATATATATATATTAGGGAGTATTAAGGAGTTCACCTCTATGCTTGTCAGCTCAAAGCCATGTTGTTCCTAGCCTATATGTTTCTACAGAGCTTTCAACAAATAAAATATGAACTTGTAATTCACACATATATATGTGTGTGTGTAATTTTCTGATCCTATGTACATATGTACCCCACATCACCCTCCCATACCCTGCAGTCTCAGTGTAATCCTTCTTATCAATTACTAGTGGCTGCACCAGGGAAGAAAATGGATCCCTGTCGGTCCCGTGGCATGCAAGCAGTTATTGTTATTTGTTCATTATGGAGGGGAGTACCTCCCAAGCCCTACACCTCTCTATAATAGAATACTGACCGGCTGCATGATGTGCAGGGCTTATATTTTAACCACAGTTGTTATGAGTTGATGACTGCAATGGCCTTGCCATGTCCAGAATGTCAAATCCCACATTGTTCTTCCTCAAGCACTTGCATTCTTTCTGGCTCATCTTCCAGGATGTTCCTAGAGCTTGTGAAGAGACAGTGTATTTGTTCTGTGTAGGAACAAGTACATGTGTGTTACTTATTTTCTGAATTTGCCCAGCTATATTTCTCTATGTTAACCACTTCCCACTGCCAAATAACGAAGAAAATAAATAAATGAATGAATAAAAAATACCCAAAAGCTTTTCTGACTGACTTAGCAGAAATGATTCATGAGTATAATGATAACTATTTAGGAAGCAGTTTGACAACACATCTGTTTAGCAGAACAGCAATAAAAGGTTCTTTCCGAGGGCTTACATTCTTCTAGACACAACAGAAGCTATTGAGCTATTTGTAGTACCAGATATGGATTTCCTCCTATGGAGAGGGCCTCAAATCCAATTGTGGAGTTCTTGGTTACACCCGTTACAATTGTACCACTCTTGATCTTGGAGGGCACCTTTTGCCAGTAGGTCACTATTGTAGAATTTAGGATTTACCACTGGGTGATATTGCTGAAAGCCTATTTTCCAGCAGCCTAAGACAATAGAAAACAAACTTCTATCTCAGCTCCATCTTGATATCTTTGTGTTCTTCACTCCGCAGCAATATGAGTTACATCTTGTCAGCTCACAGTCATGCTGTTCCTAGTCTATATTTCTACAGAGCTTTTAACAAACAAAATATTAACTTGTAATTTTTAGATCCATTTTGTCAAATCCCAAATGAACGTCTGTCTGAAATGAAGTATGACATAAAAGAATCTAGAGATAGTACCCAGTCTTTATGTGTGATTGTGTGTGTTGTATGTAATAAGCCCCAAGAAATTGATAGTGTTTATGTTACTTGAGCAATTAAAGTCCTTTTTAGTTTTACTGATTATTGTGATATGAGTTCACACATAATAGGAAAAAAAATTATTCAATGTGTACTTTTCCAAGCAATCATAAATCAAGTGACAGATATGCACTAATGTACTGCAAGAGCCAGAGATGCCATCCATGTGCTGATTGCTGGCCCATCATGGCTAGGCTGCTCCCCAGGGCTGATGCTGTGCTCTCATAAAGATTTAGGGCAGTTCAAATGCCTCCCTCTAAATCTAACAGAGCAATGAGCCAAGCAATATAATTCTCCAGCCTTCAAATTAGGTAACATTTGACTTTCCAGATTTTAGCATACATTGAACACATGTTTTTTTTCTTCTTTCCTTTTTTTCCAATTGTAACAGGAATGTGTATCTCATGCTTGTCTACCATTGAATCAGGAAATAGATCCAACATGTGCTCATAGGTGCCTAGCTGGAGAGAAATTCTGCCTGAAGATGAATTGCATCTCAAGTTTCATGAGCTCTTGACTTGTTTGATGCTGAGATAAGGTCTGGGTCAAGTCTCTATTATATCACTGGTCTTTGTTGAAACAGTTATGTATACATGTGCTGTGGTTTACAGTGAATTTATGCCCAGCAAGACTCAACTATTGAAACTCAGTAGCCAATGAATCTTGTAGGGGTAGAAATTAGTGTTTTGAGGGTTTCATATCATAAATGAGATAAAGGACACTATAAAGAAGGAGCCATACAGCATTTGACTTACTTTCCTTTCTTTCACTCTTCAGCTAAGTGAGAATACAACTTCCCTTCCTTCTAGAAGTTGCACCAATAAGGCTCCTTGCTGGAAATTGAGAAGCTCTCCGGCGACAATAAAACTCCAATCCTTTGTTACCTTGATCTTTTCATCCTCCAGAAGTGCAAGAAATAAATTCTTATATTAAACAATCAATTACTTAGTGACTTTAATTGATGCTCTAGCAGAATTGCCTGAAATCTTCTACCCAGGCTGACTCTGCTTGCTGGTGACGTCTGGTTCTGATCTCTATGTTTCCCCGATTCTGACAAATGTGCATCCAGGCAAAACTGTTCCTTTGAGTTACTCCCATGGGAAGCAAGGTAATGGTAGTTATAG
Source organism: Zapus hudsonius (assembly GCA_004024765.1). Classification (NCBI taxonomy): domain Eukaryota; kingdom Metazoa; phylum Chordata; class Mammalia; order Rodentia; family Dipodidae; genus Zapus; species Zapus hudsonius. The sequence goes on along the minus strand of PVHP010031195.1, from coordinate 17,834 downwards.
AGATAATTCCTAATATATGAGAAGGAACTTAGCTAGCTTACTGGCATCTTGCTCCTTATTCATCTCCTGTTTCAAGATTGCTTGTTTTGCATTGCATTTGAGTTTCAAAAACAGATGCTTCCATTAGCTTAGTGCTTTTCCCCCTGCTTTATAACACATAGTGTCATTCAAATCCCTCTCCATTACAAACCTGTGCTTCTTCAATGCTCCTGACCTTTCTGTGCTTCACTCTGCACAGAGAAACCATGATAAAAGTCACAATCAAACTAAAAGTCACCCTAAGCTTGTAATAGTGCATGGCTCTAACACAGATTCATGCGGTCCTACACAGTTACATCCAAAGGTTTACTGTAAATTTCTCAAATATTTATGCAGACATAATGGATTGTTTCTTCAAGGAACACTCATTTTAATGCTAGTTGTTTGTCACAATCCTCATGCTCAATGGACATGGACTGATGAAAGAATCTGGGCAGCCTGTTTTTACTGGCTACATTTATCGTTGGATCACTTGGTTCTTTCTGATCACCCATCTATGACAAGTGACTTCCTCCATCCTTACATGTTTCCCTCACCACAATTCCCTTTATTGCTATTAAAAGTATACATATTTCAACGGAGAAAGAAATACAAGTTTCTAGGCATCAGATATTTTTGCATAATTTCCATAACTTGTAATCGAGGATTATGAAATTCAAACCCGGGATGTTTATAGATTCTTAGGACTGTGGGCTCAACTACTATGTTTCAATGTACACAATTCCCCTTGTGTTCATTAAACTTAACTAATTGAGGAGTTGTGGGTAGGCATAAATGATTTTTTGACAGGTATTTTAAATTTTTTGGATGTGTGTGTGTTAATGAATGCAGTCAATTTGATATTTTAATGAACTTTTAAAAATATCTTTATTATGAATAAGTATATACATTGTATGGGCATATCTTGTGAATGTGTCCCTGTTTCCCTCCTCTCTGTCCCCTACCCACTGGGGTTCTTTGAACTGCACCAGAGGTAGCCAGTGTTTCTTTCTACTTTTTCCTTCCCCCTTGTGTATTGTTACTGAGGGGGGCGATGTCTTTGGATATTCTCCCCCACTATGACTCTCACATTCTTTCTACCCCCTCTTCCACACAGTTCCCTGTGCCATGATGGGTGAGTTTTGAGTCTGCTTTATTGAGATCTTAAGTATCTCTGGATCTTTGCCCTGGGTTGTGTTGGTTATTGGTGTCTGTCTCCATTGACCTTTCATGGGTTATCAGACTTGCTGTGGTGATTGGTCTCCTGTTTGTCTTGTCACTTTCTGGAAGGTTTCATTTGGGTCCTGAGTGAAGGCTAGGTGTGGTTTGTCTCCTGCCAGGATGTCAGCCTTCAACCAATGTCTTGTTAGTGGAATTGAGTTGTCCACGGCTCTCTCACTGCCTACTGAAAAATACAAGTAGAATTTCCATAGAAGAGTGAGATCAATATAAGTTAAATGAGACAACATTGTTATTTTGGCTAGCTCCTAGTGGGTGTGACCTCTGTAAAAATATTTTATTTATTTATTTGAGAGAGAGAGCAAGTGAGAGAGATTTAAAGAGAGGTAGATAACACAAACTGCTTTCTAATATTTGCAACTAAAGGTTTGTTTCTGTATCCTCACCTCGATTTTTTCCACTCACATTGTCCTGAATACCTCAAAACTTCTTTCCAAATTATGATAATTTTAGTTAGAAAATATAAAAATTTGTTACCAGATTCATTGGCAATACTCTTGGAGAGCAATAGTGCTTCTCACTTGTATCCACAATGCTAATGAATTTAGTTTCTGGAAAAACAAACAAACAAACAAACAAAAAACAATTTAGTTTCTGGTCAGGTAAGGAAGCTTTTTAAAAGCTTCCCTGAAAACTTACAAAGTGTACACATATTGAATCATTGAATCATCAACAGCCAAAACCAGCAATTATGTATCTGAGGATCAGTAGGAAGGTGGAGGATACCCAGTGTCATTAAAGAATGTTTCTGTCACTTCCTGGGCAGATGTAAACCTTAAGTGATTAAACTGTCTTTCTGGTTCACCTGTAGATTTCGGAAGGATTTCATAGAGCTATAGAGGTAGCAATCTTTGTTTCTACATGTGCAATTTATTTTTTACTGGAACTAATCATGTCTCTTCCTATTAAATTGTTGTCTCATCTTTGGGCAGAGAACCTTCCTTTTACAGGTGGTGGCAAATATCATAGAGACGCAAGATTCATCTAAATGACAAGAGGAGAAAGTCCAGGCCTTATTCCTGGATGAGTCATTTCTATCACACCGACCTGGCTCAGAGAATATTTCAGAGAGTCTGGAAAGAATATGAGTTCCACGTGCTCTGCTCTCACTGTTAATTAGAGAACTTTCTCTATGGAAATGGCTGTAGATACCAAGGAGGCTCAAAATTCATCACAGTGGAAAATAAGAGGCTGTTTGGAGCTCAACACTAAAGAAGATATCTATCATACCTTCCAAAACTCAGTACACATTGTGGAAAACAGTAAGGATTTAAAAGCCAAAGAGTATGTAGGTGTGATGTGGGACAATGTCCTCCAGTGAGGAAACTGGTGCGTACATGACAGTTAAAGGTTTATCAATACTCAACCAAGACAAGCAGGGTCACCTGTCCATCGGTATAGTGATATGGAGGTCAGAAGAGAACAAGAAACAGAACATGGGAGGGAATGCCTTGAAAGAGGAGGGTCCTTAGGGTACAAGGGGCAAAGGAGGGGTAACCACAATGGATTCAGGGACAGAAACATGATAAGTGACTGGTTGTTCATATATTCACGTTTTCATAGAAAAGGAGAAAAAGTAGATTCCCTGTTCCTGACATTGCTATACCATTCCCATCCCGACTTCAGTGATTAAGTACCGAATTCATTCTTCTCAGTGACAATTTAATTCAGATGAGTTTAGTACAGTAAGTGCAGCCTTGCATAGCAATCTCCTTACATGTGGTCTGCGCCCCTCAGACTCTCTGTCAAAGCACAGAGACTTCACTCCTGTGCCTTTGGAAAGTTCCATTTTAAAGTTCACCAATTCACAGCAGACATAAAGAGACTCAGCCACAGGAAGACTAATTAATACTTGGATGGCACAATTTATCACAGAAACACGAAAATTAAATAAATCTAAAATGCATCTGTCTTAAACTACAACATATTTTTAAAGTGACAAAGGTTTGATGAAACACATTATGAGAAATACATGAACTTTAGCACAAGCCATGAGTCCATTTGAATGGCAAGTAACATGTGTATTGACTCTAGCGAGAATGGGTGGCTGTGTCCAGAATCACCATTATTTCTTTTGGGATTGGGGACATTTCTTTTCCTTTAACAGTATGTTCATGTTTGAAGATGTTTTGCTGAAGAAAGTAACATCAGCTTCATCGGGTTTGTTGTACTAAGACGTACATTTGTGGAGGAAAACATTTCTTAGAGATTTATTTCTCATATTCGTTCCCAAATATGAACATATAGTGATTTCATTACCTATAGTAATTCCATTCAGATATAGCAGAATTAGGCTGAGGCTGGAATTATCGAACTGCTTGTATTGCATTTTCTACTTCACAGCATGGAAAATTACTTTTTAAATTTCAATTTGTCAAAATCAGTTTGTTTTATCCACGGGTAACTATGTAAATAAATTATTTGTAGCTGTGCACTTTTGCTAAATGTATGTGTAGGTTTATATTTATATAATCAATAGAAACTTGTACTCTAAAGCAGAATATGAAAAGAAACAGAAATATTAGGTCACTAGGTGGTGCCATAGTGTTATTTTTTACTTTATTTTCAGGGATTCTGAAACTATACTCCAGTCAGTTTTAAGAAGCATCATATCAGATATTTGTTGCATAAAAAAGCCTAATACTAACACCACTGATAATTTAGAGAGGAAATTTTAATAATCTAAAACACTGACTTCTATTAGATGGAATTAAATTAAATTGAAATACATCAATAAGCACTATGGACAAATGTTAATAATATCAAAATAAAAAAATTAACATAAACAGTAACATTTTATGCTTTTGTAAAAGACTCTCAATTTTATTTTAAAAACTGCTAGTAATTAGTCACTAAATACCCAGGAACACATATATGAAATATCAATGTTCCCTAGTCAACTCTGAACCACATTGCTGTATCCTTTAAATAAGTAATACTTGTATCTATATTGTTGTTTAATAATTAAAAGTCAGAACTTGTGCTCATCCAAGTGGACCTGGAAGCCATGCCTTTCAATCCTGCATGGTAGAGATGTGAAATAAACACGGAAATGAGCAGGATTTGCTCACAGGAAATCCCTCCAAATTGAAACTACAACTCAAATCATGGTTTTTGAAACACACAGAAATATAGAACACTGAAACAAATAGAGTAACGTTGTTATTTTTAGAATTGTCAGAATATGTTGGTGAGCTTCTAGGTAAGAGTGTTATGTACATAAAGACCACTGGAAAGAGTTGCATTTCATTTCTATATATGTATACCCTGGCACAATTTCTCAACAGAGAACAGAGGATTGTGTCCCTCCAATCCAACCCACACCTACCTTTCACACTCACTGTACAAGACATGAAGGCAATTCTGGCACAGCACAGACTTAAGGTGAAAGAGAAGACTCAACAGTGAGCATGTCTCATTACAGGAATGGTCTACCAGTGTGCTTCTAGTGTCTACCAGTATACATCTAGGGTCTACCAGTGTGCTTCTAGGGTCTACCAGTGTGCTTCTGGAGTCTGCCCTTTAACACGCTTCACTCCTTGCCCCGTTATTCTTCAACATGAATACTGTTCTTTTTATTTTAAACACAGACATAACAACAACAATTTCGAAATAAGTGAAATTCTCAGTGTTAGATGAATATAAACATGTATCTCTGATAACAAAATTTTATGTTTCTCAAACACTGATCTATGCGTTACAAACTCGTCCAGTAAAAATTTCTTTCAGTCTTCCAGAATTGCCACATTTCAACAGAGTTGAAATTAATGCAGATAAAAACAGAGAAAGTTTTTTTTTTTGGGGGGGGGGTTCTTTTCTATTTTAACTAGAAAAGCTGCCTGTTCTTCTGACATAAATTACTAGCTTGAAAATTAATGTCCAACGACATATCAGTGGTATTATGTAACAGATCATAGCCTTTTGGTAACCTCATTTTTGAGATGTGCTTTATTATTTTTTTTCTAATGTAGTTTACACTGAGATTGGGCTTGTCTTTGGCTTAGGCGAAGATGTAGTTAGCATAGAATATTTACCAGAGTGCTTGATATTGTATTTTACAGCATGTGTCTCTGGGGATGTTAGTTTCAAGCAAACTCTTTCTTTCTTGATGGCTATTAATGATATTTGGCACTGTTTTACTTAATAGACTATACATGATGAAACACAGGATTTGACATTTTCACTGTGCTTTTGCTGAAATGTACATATGAATGCTGAGAATCTCACTATTTCTGGAGATTTTTGTTTGATATGCAAAGGTGCCAAAAGAAATAAAATATTGTGTTTTGCTAAAAATATTGATTCTCAGCCCAAATCATTGATTAATTCTAATCAATTCATTGAACAAGCATTTCCCCAAGAATAAGCGCTCTTGTTTTCTTTCATGACAGAAAAATAATTTTACAACTACTTAAAAAGCCTGGTTTAGTAGACATATCATTAAATACTTTCTGTTCATTTTCTCCAACCCCTCTTCTCATAATTATGAAGAAAATGGCTTTTATTCATCTTGGTTTATGGATGACAGACTGGATGCTCAGATGTGGTTAAAGATCTCTCTGGTACAAAGATCTCCAAGTAGTATTGGTGTCCAGATCACTTAGAGCACAACAAGCTATTAGGGGCTCATTTTGAAAGAGCAAAAGAAGCACTAAGCTTACCTCTCCTTGGTGGAAAAGATCTATTTTTGATAAAACAAAATCTGCAACAACCGGAGACTTTCTGCTTAATTGAAAAGTGTAATTGGTTTCATCTTATATTATTAGTAGCTATCAAGAACACTCATCTTGTAATTTTTAAATGTACTTTATTTATTTATTTATTTGAGAGAGAAACAGACATAGAAAGAGAGAATGGGAACCCCAGGGCTTCCTGCCTCTGCAAATTAAATCCAGACACCTGGGCCACTTTGTGTATCTGGCTTTACTTGGGGAATCGAACCCAGGCTGACTGGCTTTGCAGTCTTTAACTGCTGAGCCATCTCTCCAGCCCCTCATCATGTAACCTGATTCTCTCTCTCTCTTTCTCTCTCTCTCTCTCTCTCTCTCTCTCTCTCTCTCTCTCTCTCTCTCTCTCTCTCTTTCTCTCTCTCTCTCTCTCTCTCTCACACACACACACACATAAACACACAATGAAATATTGGCTGCCATATTATATGTGGTAAGTTATTCAGTACATCCTAGTGTAGGCAATAATGGAAACAATTTTTACTAATCCAATGAAATACTCTCCTATTTTCATATTTTCACAGTGTAACAGAAAGGCTCAAATTAATTATAGGGTCATAAATATCTCAAATATTGTATTCCAAGAGGATTTCTACTAGTTCCTGATGTAAGATTCCTTCCTAAACCAACTTATTTCCCTGACATTCTTTATGGACTTCATACCATTTCTCGATTGAAACTTCCTCATAAGTAGTTGGAAACATAATTTTAATAAAAATATCTGATTCATTTTATAGGTATATGTTCGTTTCAGCAATGTTAAGAAAATGGTAAGTGCTATATCTGATATAAAACAATGTCTCACAAGAGTTTAATACCCCACCTTAAGCTAGGTATGGTGGCCCATGCCTTTAAGCACTAGGGAGGCTGAGTTAGGAGGACTGTCATGAATTTGAAGTCAGCTTTGGCTACAGAGTGAATTCCAGATCAACCTAGGCAATACTGAGACTCTCCCTCAAAAACAATAAAAAAAAATATCCAATCACAACACTTAAAAACATCTGCTCTTTATGCCCACCAAAAAAATCCAAACAATTTAGCCATTCATTATCTAAAAATCCAAAGTTCAAAGCTTATTTGGCACTAATATGCCACTTATGGAAAATTCCTCCTCATAATTTTTTTCCTGCAGAAAATTATTAAAAACATTGTATAAAATTTACTTCCAGCATTATGCATAAGATTTAAATGAGACATGAATAAATGAATTTTGTGCTTATATACCTGTATCATTCGCAAGACATTTCATTCATTAAGTATTAGTAAATATGACAAAAGTCAGAGTCTCAGTGAACCACAAAAACTTTTGGTTGACTGAACATTTTGGTCTAAGGAACACTCACCCTTCATCCTTTTCAGTGAAACCAGGGCTTGTATGTCAATTGTGTTATCTGAACAGGTACTTCCCAGGTCTATTATATGACTTGCATTGGTTGCTCCTCTCTCCCTACTGATGAGATATTTTCTCCTTCCCACTGTTTCCTAGTCAGAAATCCTTGCTTCAACCACACAGAATGTTTTCTCATTGGATTTTTTTAAAATAAAAGGTCTATGAAGCCCTCATGAATAAAAAAAAAAAAACACTGAGTTCTAATATAAGAAAAAACGTAGGGTTGAGGCCGGTGGGCTGCTTGTAAGTTAGGAGACTGGCGAAAGGTAAGACTGTATTTAAAGTACACTGCAAGTTAACTTCTGAAAGTCCCCATTCCTGTTTATAGTAGGCTCTTTGAGAAAGGACTTAAAGTTACAACCTACAGATGAGCTGCAAATATTCTCTCAACCCTGCTCCACACATTACGGTCAATGAGGCATAAAGATATAATTGGTTTATAGACACATTTGTTGGAATGGATTTACCAGACTCTTAAATGCCACATTTAAGTTTTTAGCCTAAATCATTGGCAAATTAATATTATCAAAAAGAGACATTTCTCTGAGATGTTATTTTAATCATTTGTAGATTAACATTAAGAGTGTTCTTGATCCTATTCTAAAGAATTCATCTCAAGGAATGCCAACAGGGAATTAACTGAAATACTATTCGGCAGTAAATATCTTTATGGGAAAGCTCAGAGTCCTTTCCTATAGAAACCATCAGATATGTAATTTGTTTTTAAAGAGCTCAGTTGTCTGTGTTTGTGAATCTAATGAGAGCTGCATTATCAAGGTGAACAAAATCTTGCCATGGGTTCCAACCATGTGTCTCAGATAATTCAGTTTATTATTCATTAGCATTTTTCAAGTACTTTAAAGAATACAAAGAAAAAAATCTACCAAGCCAAAGTTCTTGCTATACCTCTTTGGACCTTAATTTTTCCCAATGTTTCTGCCCTTCACCTCTTTTCATGTAAAATCATACTTTGCAATCTAGTGAAAATGTACACAGCAAGGGAAAGAGTGGTGCCACGCTTCAATAGGGAAGCATGAATTCTTAGCATCACAGAATTCACAGGCAGTAGACTGTGAACCTGAGGACGGATTTTATTTGCTAACTCTACTGTAGAATACTAGGCTAGACAGTAACTCTAAAGTTGAGTTCTTTGAATAGAAAGCATTTAACAGTTAATTTGCACTAACTAAAGAAAAAGCACATGCCCTAAGGATATGACACAGTAGGAATATAAAATAAATTTCAAAAATTAAGTGACATACTTTATTGATCATAATAATTATAAGCACAATTCTTTTTGACAAGGGTTTATGAAGAATAGTCATTATGAATGTGTCATATCATTCTAATTTGATAGTCATTCTTTGATGGAGATATTGTTATCCTTTAGATATCACAGACAGGTTATGTTGCTTGAGGTTATGTAAGTACTAATATAAACATAAAATTCCAAAACTGTGTTTCTATATCATACTCTTTTATTTATTAATTTTCAAGGAGAGAGAGAGAGAGAAAGAGAGAACAAACATAACAGGTTAGCCATTGCAAAGGAACTCCAGATGCTTGTACCACTTTGTGCATGTGAATTTATGTGCACTTGGGAATGCATCCTGGGTCATTTTGCAGGCCAGCTTCTTAAACACTGAGCCATCTCCCCAGCCCCTATATCTACTCTTAACTTATAAAAATAAATTTATTCCAAGATAAATAATAACTCCAATAAATACAACAATAAATGGCAATATTTAGTTTTATTAGCAGTATCTATTTGTGAGCACTTACTGCATTTTACACACAGTGAATGAATAAAATGATTGCCAGAAGAAGATGGTGAATAGTAAAAAACAGGATGGTGAGAATAACTGAATCCCAAATTGAATATGCTATATCCCATGTGCTAGGCCAAATTCCATAAATTGACCCATTAAATTCTTAGCAATCTTAAGAGTAAAAGCATCTAGCATCTTCATTTTAAAGGTGTGGAAGCTGAAGTGTTAGAAAGGTGGTGACATTTGTCAAACCCACAGTATTTTAGTCTAGTCAGTAAGCATAGTGTCTCCATGGTATGTCTATTATGATAACTCTTACAATAAAGAGTACAAAAGTTTACTGTTGTATTTAAATAAATATTTCCTCAAGTAGAATCTGCTACCCAAATGGTTTTGCATTAGTAACTGATATATTAACTTGCCAATAAGCCAGCTCATGTATTATTCAAATTAAAATAGTAAAGAAAGAGTGAAAATGTTCTTTCTGTATAAAATAGTTACATATATTGCATTAAATTAAAAAACTAAATTTCAAGTACATAATAATAAAATAGTTTAAATGTGGTACAACATTAGAACTTGCTACAGAACTTGAAAGAGATCATAGTAATGCATTTCTGAGATTACACATAAACCACCTCAAAATAGAAACTCTAAAGGGATCTCTTAAGTACCTACAAAAATATATTGTAATAACGAGAATCATTCTATTCACCTGTGCATTTGAAACACTAGAGGGAATTCAATATTCACAATCCTGTGAAGAGGTTGGTCAACTGTAAATCAATCAATCAAACAAACAAACAAAAACATGTGTTACAATGTTTGTGCTTGTGTGTGTGTTGAATATGGCATGAAAAATTTACTCTAATGCCTCCTGAGAAGACTAATGTCATCAATGTAATGGTTTAAGATGACTGAAACTTCAATTTGAACATAACAGACTACAGGCTATTCATCTTGCATCCTTTTTGGAAATTGTTAGAAAACAAATCATACTGATGCATAATTACATAATGTGTAATAGACACATTATGGAAAGTTCATAATATTTCCTTAATGACTAGTGATAGCAGATATTTCTTATGTGTTTCCATTTGCTTATATTAATTTATATATTGGTCATGATAACCTCATGAAATATGCAATTTGTCCACAATTTTACGGTTGAATAAAATTCGCCCAAAGTCATATAACATGACATGCAATGTATTGGTCAGAGGAGCAGAACTAATAGAAGGAATATATATATATATATATATATATATATATATATATATATATATATATATATATATATATATATATATATATATTCAGTTCTCCCTGGAAGGCAGAGGAAGCTGGATTCTGATGGCAGGGAAAGACCACAGCAGCAACAAAGGATGGAGATATTCACTTGCCAGAAGTGAAGGCAGGCAGGCAAACATCACTGCTTCTTCCTCAAAACTCATTATATCTGGGCTGCTACCCAAAGATGGGAGAGTCTTCTTTTCTCATTTATTCCATCCTTACAATGCCTCCATTGACCTGCTCACAGGAAAGTCTCTTATTTGATTCCAGTTTCAACCAAGTTGATTGTCAGGATTAACTGTTCAATCTCCATCATCATATAGCCCAGCATGGTCCAGAGATGATTTGCAAGTAAAAGCTCAACTCCACAGATTCAGTAAATGAGGATCAAGAGAAAATGAGGACTGATAAAAGAAAATAGTTTAAAGAATGTTAGAGCAGAAAAAATGTATCTCTTTTTTTGCAATGAAATTTAAAAAATAACTACCTCGAGAAAACTAAAGGGAGATGGAAATTGTGATGGTTAAATTTTGTTGTCAAAGTGACCTTTTTAGTAATCTTGGGTGGTTTCAGGATGTTCACAGGAAGTCAGCCCTCTATGTAGGGACATGATGTTAGGAAGCTCAGGGAAGCTAGAAATGAACATCCCTTTCTGAGAGGGCAGTGCAGGAAGGAAATTCCACAGACTCAGTAAGCCAACAAGTCTGGGAAAGGGTTATAAGACCTCACCCTAAGGCTATTTAAAGGGGAAGGAAATTTCTCCCTCTTGGCCCGTGCCTATTTTGTTAGTGTGTGTGGTGCTGGTGATAGTTTTTCTCTCTTGCTTAGACTGTGAAAGGGTTGGTGGTAGCCTCTTTCAACATTATGGAACTTCTGATCTGTAGCTTCAATAAATTCTATCTTCCCATACACTCTGGCTGTTTTGGAGATTCATCCCAGTGGTGTGTGGCTAATCTTGAGAGGAATTATGAGATGAAGTAGCTAAATGATTTAGGAAGGAAAGACTATGCAATCTCATTCTGATGATACATGGCGTATCATGTTTATTTCTCCAGTATTGTACACTTTGACATCTAATGGGGAAAATGTTATTAAAATACTCAAAGAGTGATAAAAATATGTGTAGATGAGGACACAAATGTACATTGATATAGATATAAGTCTAGATTTTAAACACAAACTAATGTGTGTATAAAACATCACAAAGGTTTGTGAAGAAATTAAAGCAGTAACTATGCCAGGTCAAAGACGTAAGGGTGTTTCTAATGGAGAAAGACTGAAAAACTGAATGCGGCACCCTCTACCAGCATCAGTGTGAATTTTTGGAAACCTGCCTGTGGGTAAACCGAATGCTTTGTTTACCCTCTCAGAAGAAGGAAATATAGGAACTATATCTCTCCCACTGCCTCCAGAGGGAGGCCTGTTGGCTTTGTTGGACAAACATGGGGTGATGGAAACTTAAATTTAAAATTCAGAACCTAATTTACACACTTTCTGCACAATCTTGTGTATGTTACCTCCAAGCCTTCCCTCTCTTGTTGTCTTCCTTCTTCTTACCAGTCATTCTGCCCATAACCCAAAAATATGTTGAGAACTCTTCCCTAACAAACATCTGTGAAACTCACTCATGAAGTTTGATTGAGATTGTGGGCAAAAAGAGGTGGAGGTAGATGTCTAGATACCATACAAGTTGGATCCAAGAAGCAAATCTTCTCTGAGAACTGTGTTTCTCAGGAAGGGAGCCAGACATTTATGGAGCTGAGAGGATTGTGTTCTAGGTAAAGAAAATATCAGAAGCGAATGACAGTAATGATAATAACATGGGAAGAACCAGGACCAGCAATCTGTGTGAGGGAAGTTATGTGAAGAGCTTAAGATAAAGATAGAGTTAAAGAGCTAAAAATGTAAATACACTGTAGGGACTCCTCAGAAGGGAAAGAAGAGATTATTATATAACATTATTAGTTAAATATGGGCAGGTTTCTATGTTGAAAATTACATACATGTTGATATGTCTGTATTGCACTTTATTTTTTTCCTTTAATACAAATGCAAATCTGGATATTTGGAAACTTCACTGTGGCAGGTTTACACAATTTTGATAATAGAGCTAAACAGAAACCCAACAAGGAGCAATTTGCCACGTCATACCAGTTTAAATTCCATACCAGTTTAACTTACAGTTTTAGCAAAGAACCAAGGATGGTGTTTTTTTTAAGAAGCCCCAGGTGTTTAGGGGTTTGTTTCAAAGTTTGACCATCTCAGTAACAAAATCTCAATTTTATTTTCCTAGAGCAGCTTTATTGTGGATTCCAAAAGGCTTTGATGTTGAACAATTTTTGGTTAAGAACTCAGCAATACCGTGGAGGATCCATACGGAACCCCACAGAGAATGTCGGGATGAACAAGGGACCCACAGCCACAGCCATTAAATCAACACAGGATAAGCCAGTGAGACAGAAACCAATGATTCTTGACACAAAGACCCCTAAGGTCACAACATTAAAGTAGCCTCAATACTCACCCACCACGACTCAGGGAACTGAGCAGAAGAAGGGGTGGAAAGATTGTGAGAGCCATGGTGGAGGAGACTATCCAGAGGCATGGCACCCCTCAGTAACAACATACTAGGGCCAGGAGAACCTGGCCGAATACTAGGCTATCCATGGTCCCCTGACACAAGGACTGAACCAGACGACCCATGGAGGAGGATATCCAGCTGATTGGGGGTGGAAGAGGGGGGCATCGGGGAATTGGGGATAACAACTCATTGTTTGCCCACTAAATATTGTAACTTATTATGGACAATAAAAAAAAAGAACTCAGTAATGCCACCTTTTTGATGTCGGCTTTGCTCTGGCTTCTGAGATGTGTGATCCCCTTCGTTTACTGGACCTTCCTATTCCTTCATGTTCACACAAGACCATGTAGGTATCGGTCTGCCAGAAAGAATCGTTCTATGTCAATGACAGAGCTGAGCTGGTAAGTGTGCACACATTTGATAGTTAACAATTTCCACGGTGGCTAAGCTTCTATGGACCATTAACTCTCTTTAGGCATAAGGTGGTGCAAAAAGAGAGGCAGGAGATACCACATGAGGGTGGATTAAAACTGTGACATTTACACTGAGCTTCAAGAAAGAAAATAAAATGCCTGAAGGATTCTCTGGGCATCAGAATATTTTTCCCAAGGACATATTGGCTTATATTTGTATCTTTTGAATCAAAGGGTTTACCTAAGAAAATCCCAGAGGCCAGAAATGATTATAAATAATTTTTGCATTGTTCCAATAACAAATCTAATAGGTCTAATTTGTTGGCAATTTTAATGCTTTTATTGTAATTTTAAGGTACAAAATTTATTCATATACTTCAAGAAACATTTAGTCAAATTATCTTATTGATGCTGCTATGTACCCTCTATTAACTCAAAGAAAAGTAAATTTATTAGAAATTAACCTTCCTTATAGTTATATGGAATAATCTTCCTAAAATTTTCTAAAACCTTTTGAAATTAATTCCTTCTAGTGAGTTTATGAGCTCATCTTAAATTTACCATTTCTTAAAAGGTAAAACAGCAAAAAAAAAAAAACCATTTAAAATAACCTCTGGGTTAAAACACCCACTCATTTGCATTTTATATGGCAATACAAAAATATAATAAAACAAATATATGTTTAGAGTGTTTAACAATATTTGCCCTGTAGATACTTTTAGTTGATATAAAATTTATTCAGAGAAAAATAAATGATAGCATGTAGGCAGATACGTCTATTTTATATTGTAAAATTTGTCAGAATACTGAATTTTAAAAATGGTAGGTTTCAAAGTTCTATAACTATTTTGATTTTACACATCAAATAGTAATGGTTTATTTCATAAACTCATTTTTTCTGGCAAATTTATTTAGGCATCCATGGCTTATATAATTAGTTTTACCTTAAAAGTAGAGGTGAGTGTATTAATTCAATATCTCATTAAATAAAGATTTTGTTTTGGAGAAATAAAAACTCACTTGAAGATGGTGGCTTAAATTTTGAAACTGGGAAAATTTCTGGTTTAGTTCTTCTTATTTTTGCATGTCTATTATATTAATAATATATATCTCCAAATTTCTAGTATGTGTTGCCTGGCTAGTCAAATAAGTAAGTGCAAAAACTAGTGCAAATGGAGAATTTGACAGCAAAAAATTTCAATTTTATCCAAAAGATGAACTTAAGAACAAACTCTATGTATTTATATTTTGTGATTGAATGTTGATATGATTTTATTCTCAAGAGTTAGACAGTGTCCAGAATTGAATTCAATAATGAAATTTTAGGAAAATTAGACCGACAGAAATATAAAAACCATATAAAGATAAATCACTCACTCCACTCCCCTGATCACAAAATGTTATTCTGATTCCTCACCCACACAGGCCTTTTCTTAGAGGTAGGGTCCCACTCTATCCCAGGCTGAACTGAAATTCACTCTGCAGTCTCAGGGTGGCCTGGAACTCACACAGTCCTCTGGAGTCCTCTGGCCACATAGGCTTTCTGAACATGGACCCTGGAGGAGGTATTGAGTGTTCTTCTCTTGGGGCTGACGCTGAAGCACATTCTCTGTCTCTGTCTCTGTCTATGGCTCTCTCTGTATGTCTCCCTCTCCTCTCTCTCTCTCTTGTCAGCACACAAAGCCTCTCCTCTCATGCACTATATCCAGAAGCTCCAAAGACTGCCCTATTAGCCTTGATCAGCCATAAACAAGACATCTCTCAGCTGTTACCCATAGGTTGCCTTAGCAACAGATGGGAAACATTTGCTTTTCTGTGAGAACCCAGTCTCATAGGTGAAGCAGCATGGATCCTCTGTGCTTTTTATAACTCTTTTCTCTTGCTCCCTCTTTTCCTGTCTATATTGTGCCTGAGAACAGACGCTTCCATTTGAAAGGTTATGCTTTGCCAAATCTCAAACAAATTTTCATTCTCCAGATTTTTTGTTATTTTTGTTGTTCTGTCAAGATAGGTTCTCAATGTAGCCCAGGCTGACCAGGAACTCTGTAGTCCCAGGCTGGCCTTGAACTCTCAGTGTTCTTCGTAACTCTGCCTCCCGAGTGCTGAGATTAAAGAGTTTCACAGTTTAGTCTAAGAGGAGAACTGGCCCAATTTTACACTTAACACCTTGGTATTGAGTGTTTTAGTTTCCAGTTTTGCTATCTAGGAGTCAAAACAAAATTTTCCCAGTCTTCTTATTTCTACACTTCACAACAGCCCTAAACAGCAGGCTGTATATTTGTCCCAATATTTTGTGTATGTGCAATGTGAAACAGTGATCTGCTATATGATTGACATTGTACCTAAAACTTTATGAATTCATTCATTTTTGTATGTGTGTCTTCCACTCCCTACTGTGAAAGCATCAGAGTTGGCACACCACTCCTTAGCCACAAATGACCTTAGTTATGATTCATTTTAATTGACATAGGATTGAACGATCTTGCCTAGCCTTGTCTCAATCTCCTGGGTTTGGCAAATCCTCCTGTCTCAGTATCCAGAAGAGGTGGGATTATAGGTGTGCTCTAGCTCAGCTGGGTCAACAAATGCCTTTCGTACAACAAGTAAGGCTACTAAGAGCTCTTAGAGAAAACTAAAGTTCAGAATGTCCATCTATTGCCATGGAAGGTGTCATAGTTTATCCAGGTGTCCTCCACTAACAAATGAATGTGTTCTGATTGATCGATCCTCATCTAATGTAGTTTGGGTTTTACAACCTCACTGAAGGTGTCTTGTTGGGGGCAGGCTTATGCGGCTATAAACCAGCTTCTCCTCAGCAGTGTTTGGCACACCTTCTTGCTGCTGTTTGCAGAGCTGTGAAGGAGATGATGTCCACCCCTCTGCACATGCCATCATTTTCCCTGTCAGGATGGAGTCTCCCCTTGAGTCTGTAAGCCAAATAAACCATTCTTCCACAAGCTGCTTTGGCTTGGGTTCTTTCTGTACAGCAACAGAGAAAGTTGACTAAAACAGAAATGGTACCAGAATGTGGGGTCTGTTGCTGCTAAAACCCTGATCTTGTGGCATGGCCTTTTGGAAGTGATCTGCAGGAGGAATGTGGTGGAAGGATTTGAAATCTTGGCCTAAGAGATGCCTTGCAGTGCTGTGAGTACAGCTTCACAGACCATTCTGGTCAGAGTTGAAAGTATCAACTATGGACTCTGAGGTTTGGCTTATAAGGGTGAGAAAGAACTTTGTCAGGACTGTGCCATAAGCAGTTTGGGTGAGAGGTTTGCTGCATTCTTCCTGCCTGTGTCCTGGGAACCTGACCAGGGTTGTTTTATGTAAAGATGGACTGGTGTGAGCAGATGAATATGGCATAGAAAGAAATGAAATCTTTGGGCCAAAACTGCTGCCCATTCAGCTGCAATTGTTTGAGAGATTACAACCATTGAGATTGGGCCAGCTGGTCTGCATTGGAACAACAGGAAGAATGCTGACTCTTTAAAGTAAGGGGCTTGAATGTATTGTTCCCCCTGGATTAACAAGTTGGTAGCCCACCTGGTTCTGTGGAATATAACAAATGCAGGAAGAGAGGGTCATTGTGTTTGCAACAAAGTTTTGTTTTTGAAAAATGGCAATTGGCAATATGAAGCAAGTTTGCTAGATTGCCTGCCTGGAGGCCTATGGAGCCACAAGGAGGAACAGTGGTTGCAGTGGAGACCAGTGAATTCCAGGACTATGAATGGTTGCCAAAGTGAGCTGCCAGCACCAGAAGTTTTCTAGGGATGAGCAGCCAAGATGGACAGCTGGAATAGAGTCAACAAGAGACTGATTAGGATTATTGACATCGGAGTTAGAGGTTGATGCTGCCCTGCTCGTTTTCATTCTTGTATTGGTTCAGTCTGTTTTTGCCATGCCTTATGTTTTGCATTGTGAATGTTCTGTGCTATTACGGGTCTATTTTTTTTTTTTTTTTTTTTTGGTATTATGCTTCATTTTAAAGCTGTGGGGATTTGGGAGTTGAACTGAACACATTTTTTTTTCCTCGCCCATTGTGTATTGTTGCTGAAGGGGACAATGTCTCTGGACATTCTCTTCTACCATGGCTCTTACAATCTTTCCACCCCCTCTTCCGCTCAGTTCCCTGAGTCATGGTGGGTGAGTATTAAGACTGCTTTATTGTTGAGGTCTTAGGGGCCTCTGTACTTCTGCTTTAGGTTGTGTTGAAGATTTTTGGTGTCTGTCTCAGTGGCTTATCCTAGGTTGACTGATTGGCTGTGGCTATAGGTCTCTTGCTTATCCAACCACTCTCTATGGGGTTCCATGTGGATCCTCCATGGTAATTCTGGGGTGGTGTTGCAGTCAGCTTTCTTGTTGCTGCGCAAAAAGAACCCAAACAAAAGTGGCTTGTAGAGGAATGGG
>PVHP010031194.1:0-21194 GCA_004024765.1 Zapus hudsonius | reverse complement strand
TCATTATACCTTCCAAGACTGAAAACAAAATTAATTCATTTGAGGGGGGTTGTAACTGATTGTTCAGTGTGCTTTTTTCATCCTATCTCTTTTACTTGTTGGTCAATGTCATTGTCTTTCTCCACTTTGCAGGCCTGTATAATTCAGTGGATAGCTGGATGATTGTGCCCAACATTAAACAGAACCATTACACAGTGCACGGACTCCAGAGTGGGACACGCTACATCTTCATTGTTAAAGCCATCAACCAAGCAGGCAGCCGGAACAGTGAACCCACCCAACTAAAAACAAACAGTATGTTGTGATTCTAAGAGGAAAGCTGCTTTCCTCTCCATGCCTGGGAGGACACTTAGCCTGAGCAACCTCCCACAGTCATGTGTGAATCGAGTGGCATGGGTTAGAGGAGCTTCACTATTGTGGTTCATGCTTTGGGTGAGGTGTTTGTTGGTGCCCATGGGATTTTTGTCGATAAAGAGATGCATAGAATAGTTGATAGCTTTGGAAGAGATTAGTGAAAGATTTTTCTCTGCTTTTCATCTGCCACACTTGGGGAACAATTGACTGCAATAATCTAGCAAAACTCTACCACGGAAAAGCTGTATCTGTCATCTAAGATATCTTAACAAATAGTATTTGCTAGCAGTTTAAATGAGTAGTGTGTTTTTTTTCTGCCTACCACGCATGGCAAAAAAGTCTGAAGGTAAGCAGTTCATGGCTGGTGCAGTAGATCTGGGATATTATAAAAGGTGCTGGCTTTTTCTACTATGTGTACTGGCCTATCCTCATTGCCACAAAATGGCCACTGCACCTCTTATGTCACATTTCCTTTCAAGATTGGAAGAAGTAAAAAACTGGTATTCTTTTAATCAGAAAAACAGAAACTTTCCCAGAAGTTTCTCCCACTATCTGACTTCTGACTCCTTCTTATTAGTCATCCTTAGCAGTAAGGGAAGCTATGAGATTGAGTGGGAGAAAGAAAATAAGGACTGGGCATTGAGTTAGCCCACAGTGACTGTCATAGAGACATTCTGTATAATAAAGCTCTTGCCATAACCAGCAAATGGCCCCTGGTATCATTGCTTTTGTCATATGGTTATAAGGGCCTCCGTTGTGAATTATTGTCCACAGAAATGTTTCCTCTGATCATTGATGATGGGACAACCACTCTAATAGAATTGCCTAATAATGTGTTCTTTATATCCCAATTTTAAGAAGACAAAGTATTTCCTGTTACCGAGTTTCTCTCAGAATTTTTGTTCTGCCACTAAGCAGCAATGGTCTCATCAGCACAGACTTTCTCTCACCTCAGGCATTGCAACCCTCCTCAAAATGTACCCAAATTCCAAACCACCTGCTGAAATAAAGCAAAGCACAAAACATATTCAAGGATGTGAGACTTTGACTGATCCCTTTTAATTGCATAATTTATAATGGGAGCTGTTAACTAATTCCTATATGCTTGAAACATGATTTCCAGTAAACTATTCATTGGAGATACCACAGTTTTCCCACAGAGGGAAAATAAATGCCTTCATGAAGGTTATTTTATGGGAGAATGACATCTATTCTTGCTTAATTGCATGGTGTATTGTCTCGCCTACTTCCTTAATATAATCTAAACTGCAGCCAACTCACACTGACCCAAGAATCATCCTATTGAGATTCCCCTGCAAATGATGCTGCTGGAGGACAAGGCACAGTTCTTAAATGTGTCCTCATGCTTTTGCTGCTGCTGCTGCTGCTGCTGCTGCTGCTGCTGCTGCTTCTTCTTCTTCTTCTTCTTCTTCTTCTTCTTCTTCTTCTTCTTCTTCTTCTTCTTCTTCTTCTTCTTCTTCTTCTTCTTCTTCTTCTTCTTCTTCTTGCATTTTTCAGGCCAACCCTTTAAACTGGATCCCAAAATGACTCACAAGAAATTGAAGATCTCCAATGATGGATTGCAGATGGAAAAGGATGAAAGCTCTCTGAAGAAAAGCCATACCCCAGAGAGGTTTAGTGGCACAGGCTGCTATGGGGCAGCAGGAAATATATTCATTGACAGTGGCTGCCACTACTGGGAGGTAGTCATGGGTTCCTCAACTTGGTAAGTGGGCTGTAGTTTTCATCTCTCTTATCTTCTCTGCTGTTAAGTTACTGATATAAAACAAACAAAATCAAGGCAAAAGATACATGATAAAACCAGTATTAGAACATTTTGTCAGCTTTTAAAAGAAATTTTCTTTTAAAAATTTTGTCCATTAACAATTTTATGTGTATCTAATGCATATTTTTTTTTTGGTTTTTCGAGGTAGGGTCTCACTCTAGCCCAGGCTGACCTGGAATTCACTATATATATAGTCTCAGGGTGGCCTTGAACTCATGGTGATCCTCCTACCTCTGCCTCCCAAGTGCTGGGATTAAAGGCGTGCGCCACCACGCCCGGCTATCTAATGCATTTTGATCATATTTGCCTTCTATTATTTTCTCTTATTCCCCATCCCCTCCCTCCAAACCCTGTCTTCTTCCCAACTAGTCCCACTTATACTTTGATATATTTTTGTGACTCACTGAATTCAATTAGGGCTGCTTGCATGAGCATGTGTGGGAAGCTTCAAGCTTTATAAAAATTATGGGAAATATATTGACTAGGACAAGGAAATTACTACATCTCTCTAATTGCTAGATTGTGTTTGCGTGTGTGTGGTGTGCATGCATATTTGTGTGTGGGCACACGTGTGTATGGGTATGCAGGTACATGTTTGCATACACATGTGTGCATGTGGAGGCCAAAGGTAGACATGGGGTGTCTTCTTTGGTCACTTTCCACTTTTATTCTTTGAGACAGGGTTTCTTACTAAACATAGAGCTGACTGCTTTCCAGTAAGCCCTACGGGTTCCCTGCCTCCACCCTTAGCACTGGAATCACAGGCACACACCTCTAAACTTGGCATTTTATATAGATTCTGTGGCTTTTGTCCTCATGCTTGCAATGGGAGCACTTTATCCTCTGAGCCGTCTCCGTAGCCCTAATTGCTAGCTTTCAAAAGATGGAATGATCTCAACATTATGCATATATTTAAGGAAATATGTGTTCCATTCCTCACATATCCCATGCAGTGTCCAACACAACTCAGATATCATTCATAAACATTTGTTTCTCTGTCATTTGTTCTGTCTCACAGGTATGCAATCGGTATTGCCTACAAATCAGCTCCAAAAAATGAATGGGTTGGCAAGAACGCCTCTTCATGGGTCTTCTCTCGCTGCAATAGTAACTTTGTGGTGAGACATAACAGCAAGGAAATGCTGGTGGATGTGCCCCAACAGTTGAAGCGTCTAGGTGTCCTCCTGGATTATGACAACAACATGCTGTCTTTCTATGACCCAGCTAACTCTCTCCATCTTCATACTTTTGATGTGACCTTCATTCTTCCAGTTTGTCCAACATTCACAATATGGAACAAATCCTTAATGATCCTGTCTGGCTTGCCTGCCCCAGATTTCATTGATTATCCTGAGCGGCAGGAATGCAACTGCAGGCCTCAAGAATCCCCCTATGTGTCTGGGATGAAAGCTTGCCATTAAGTATCAAGAGAGCTTGTAATTCACTGGCTCTCCAGTTCAGCACTTCTTTCCCTCTTAAGCCTCTGTTTAGTGTTCAATATATGAGATTAAAAAAAATAAACTTCATCTGAAGCACCCTAAATAACTAGATATTGTAGATTTAATTTTGTGCATTACAGCTTATATTTGAATTCATGCATTTGAGTTTCTCAGAGTAGATTATATGAGTCGTCTGATTTCAAGCCATTGGGGAAGAAATTTAGAGAATACTTCTATTGTCAGTGGAGAATTTAAAATTCCCAGTGATTTGGGAATATAAATGATTCTGGAAGAAATTAGGGTAATTCTAGACAGATAATGTAGAAAGATGCTCTCAGACCAAGGGGTTATCCAGCCAGTACATGGGTTGGTGGTCAGCCTTTCTAGTACTGACTAATTTAGCCAAGTAGAATTTGAACAGTGTCAAATTATCATATGTTGTATATCATTTTTATGTAAAAACCTTACAATCAAAGAAGTTATTATAACCATGCATGTGTATGTGCAAAATGACTAAATTAATTTTATGAATAAGTGACTAAATTCATTTTACATGTTACATATACAATACCAGCTGTTTAGTTCATTCATTTGATGAGAAATATACTGGAAGAGAAAATAAATTACACCATCCATTTTTCCCCCTAGAACAAATATCAAAATCAATCATTATTTCTCCCTTCACCCCTTCTGTGGATACACCTTCCTTCTTGACACACAGACATATGCATGCAGTCAAGACATAGGCAGTGAAAGAGCTCTTGATTGGATTAGGAGAGATTTAGGAACAAGATTGCAAAAGAGATGCTATTGCTTCATAGAAAACCGATCCTGTAGATATGTCCTGTACAGCACAATTTCATCGATTCTACTTAATGGAGGAGATCCATCTGAATTGTTAAAAAAAATCTGTCATAGAGTATTTCAAAAATATAGAGTGTATTACTTTCAAATACATATGGTTAATGACTTAGGCTAAAATATAGAGTTACATAATGGGACTTCCTTAGAAATTGCCTTATTTGATCAATAAGAATGGAGTGTTATAAGTACATCAATTTTTGCACTCATATTTTCAGATAAAACACTTCTGAAATGCTCAAGAACACTTGAGAATTATTTGTTTTCCTAAATAGGTTAAATTACTTTTGCAATCTTGCTTATGCTATTCATTTATTTGGTGCCCCTCTAATGGCAAAGACAGGCATACACTCTATCTTAGTCTTTATCAGAGAGTTGAAGGGAATCACATGATCTGTGATTTTGTTAATTTTACTGCAGAGATTGGAGATGTCTGAGAATGAGAGCTTTCTCCCAGAAGCTATATAAACTGATTGGAAATCTTGAAATGCTTAGTGTTGTATGTATGGAGTGATAGTTGAAGCAATTCCCTAGTTTGGAGCCTTGAAGCAATGTCAGAAGTTCTCCCCTCTTAAGCCAGGCATGGTGGCTCACACCTATAATCCCATCACTTGGGAGGCCAAGGTAGGAGGACCACTATGATTTACAGGTCAGCCTGAGCTAGAGTGAGACCCTCCCTCAAAATATAACCACAAAAAATTCTCTCTTATTTCCACCAGATTGGTGGATATTCATTTATTAACTTGTTCAACAAGCTATTAGATGTCAGGTACCACACTACTACTGTGAGACTACGCACATAACTAAAAGATAGTCCTTGCTGCCAAATGGCCTATTCTTCTGCAGAAAAGATAACATATTCCTATAAACAACACCTAATAACATTTTGAATTGTTTGCTCACCTACCATGGAAAGCAAGGCTGATGAGATACGAGAGGCTCAAATTTAGTATCAAGTAGCAAAGTCAGCTGCTCTGACTTTTAAAGGGCGTACTTACTTTGCAGATAATCAGGAAATGAGCAGCCTCAGTAAGATTCAGCATGGCTGGTAGCTTGTAGAAAGCTCATAGCCTTGGTATTAAAATAATTCTAACTTTTCTGCCATTTAGCTAGCAGCTAACCTCGGGGAAGCATTTCTCTGAGCCTTTTTCCTCTTCTGTAAAATAATATCTACTTCATAAGTCTGGTTCAAAGTTTTAAAAAGCTAGGGTGTGTAAATTGCCTAGCACAGCCCTTGGCATTTAGTAAGTGTGCTGTCAATATGAATTTCCTGCCCCAAGGCATTCATTTACTTTTCAATTCTTTAGATTTTAGTTCCTGGAAAAAGAACTTTAATCTTTCCATCCTATATTTATCTAGAACCTGGACTACTTTTTCTCACTCCTCTCTCAACCAGCTTAACTCCTGATACCCAGAACTGGCATACATATCCCTCTTTGGAGCTTCCCTGGCATCCAAAACATCCTCCTCTTTCGGCAATAATCACATTGTGTGGCACTGTTTTTTAGATGCCATTCTTAGAACATGTGTGTTCGAATCACCCTTCAAAATTTGTTGAAACAGTTGATTCTTATACCCCACTCCTGATCTACTTAATTAGAATATCTGGGAACATAGGAGGAAATTTACATTTTGAGAAGCTTCTCAGGTTATTCTGATGCACACAAGTTTAATGTACAATAATTTATCTTCCCTTCTAGAGTGGGAATACCTTGATGGCAAGGACTGTGTCTTTTATTGTTGTTGTTGAATTTTTAATACCTAGAAATGTTAGGAACAGAGTTATTGCCTGGCTAATATTTGTTGAAAGAATGTGTGATTGAAAAAATGAATAATCAATATTTCTCCCTTTGACTGTGCTGTATGTAGTGATATTTGTTATTCTTTGCCAGGTTGGTTGCTTCTCCATTTGGTCTGTATTGATATTTTGCAGCTGTCTCAGAACTTATATGTACAAATGAACACTGTTCCCAAAACTCTTGGGAAATTATTTTGGAGAATTATCTTGGAACATATGGCACTGTTCTCCCAACAAGATTTCATGTTTTCAAACTTTGTTTGTTGAAGGTGAATTTAAGTTTTGATTATAGGCAGAGTTAAGCTTACTGAATAAACTGGGGAATTAAATAGGTTTAAGGTCAGCAATGAAGCTTAATTCTAAAGCCCCAACTTCTGAACCAAATAATGAAATGCCTCTAAGATACAACATAGTGGCAAAGTATTCAGAAGAATATGGTGGGTTCCAGATATGAATTTCAGTGAATTTAAGACTTTCATCAAATTCTGGCAATGTCAGGGACCTTTAGCAAAGCCATTGGCTACCTCTAGCTAATTCCAGTTGCACAAAAGGAACAGGACCTGATCTTCAAGGAAGGTGATTCTATAGCTTTGGTGTTGTTGCTTTACTATACACAACTCTTTCTCCTAGAAAATTACTTTCTGTCTGCAATTTATGCTTATCTCCACTTTTTATACTGTCTTATCAAAGGAAGCACAAAATAAAGCTAAGCCTGTTTAAGAATATGAAAGAAATTTTAATGCTACATTGAGGTTCTGGCTACTTTTAAGAGTAACTGCATCTGGTGTGTTTTTATTATGTAATTCCATTGTGTGTATATATGGATGCAGTGCAGGTTACAGCAAAATCACTTACACATGCTTTTCAGCTAAAATGTTGTAGGTAGTTTTTCTAAGCTTCCATGGTTTACATATTTATAAATGACTACCTAGATGGAGCAAGTCATGGATGGACTTGTGAATAAACTCAAATGTTTTAAATCCTTTCTTCCAAGGAATGGAGAATGTGAGGCAGGTAGATATGAACCACTCCCACACTTATTTCTAGCTCCTGAAGCCAATTCCAGCCTCAGAACCATTAGGCTGTATTTGGCTGTATTATAAGTTGGCCAGACTTATTGCCATCAGGCCAGGTAAAACTGTCTTTTATGGTGTGGTCTTCCAGCTTAAGACATATGCTCTGTTATTGTTATTGGCTAGAAAATTTATTAGACTATTGTTGGACTATTTTTTATCAAATGCTTTACAGCCCAGGCTTGTTTGTACTGGGAGCTCTGGGCCAACAGTGTCTCTCTTGGTGACAGAAATATGAGCATCTGTGGATTACACAGTCACACTTCTCTCTAAATATCCCAGCCCATCCAAAATGCTATATTATGAATTAAATAAATATATATGTATTCATGAATTCTTGGTTGCTTCTTACTGAAGTTTAATTGGGGGATGACTAAATGGAAAATGATCATCAGTTGTCAGTTATGTAAGTGAATTGGGGGACACAAATCATCATATACTAGGTAGATATCTGGGCAAGCAACAATCTAGAAGGTCTGGAATTTGAGGTCTAGTCATAAAGACTTTGATTTTAAGATCAGGATTCAGTCAAAACATCCAAAGAAATGATGAAGATTTAGGTTCCAGGAAACAATACAGTTTCAGGTATTGTGGCAGAAGGCAAGAACTAAATAAGTAACCTGCAGTCCTGGAATCCAGTGGTTATAGTCAGCATATGACCATATGCAAGTGAGCTGACTTACTGTTAAGTACCTGGCTTGTGGAAGGAGTCTCAGAATGTCATGATGTCTCTGAGGGCTGGACTGTGCATGTGCTAATCGAGTTGTGGTTGCATTGAGACTAAAGGGTTATGTAATATAAAGTAAAGTACTCAAGGATAGTAGTTACAGAAATGAGTTGAAATTGCAGGGACCAAATAGCCCCAAAACAAAGAATTAAAATATAAAGGAGACAAGAACTTGGAACATCAAGGCTCTCACAGAAGGCTTAATATGAGGCTATTGCCCAGAACTAAGGTTTTACTTCTGTGTATATTCATTGTGATATTTCAAAGGGCTAGCTCCATTCAATGTGCTAGAGCAGAGAAAACAGGAATGTTTCATTTTATCTTTACAGGTTTAAACTAAAGCCAGATATGGTAGACCTCATCTGTAATCCAAGCACTTTGGTGGTTGAGGCAGCATGATCAGGAGTTCAAAGCCATTCTCCTTGTAGGCATATTGAGTTAAAGGCCAGCCAGAGTTACATGTGACCCTGTCTCAAAGAATAGAGAAAGCTAGCCATGTGGAGCAGGCTTATAAGGAGACATATTCTGAGCCAGAAAGGACTCTTTCAAATAATGGAATAGAGATACAAGCTCTGCTTTGTGAAGTTGACTTCATATACACGTTGCAAAGAGAATCTGCTACTCCTCCAGCCAGACTGAAGTCCCAGAAAATGGAACTTTTGCTTTAACGTCTATTGGCATTTTAAAAAATCCATTAAGAGCTACATCTTTTGTCCAACTCCATGAGTGATAAAGGAGGGTCCTTTGACAGTTCAGAAATGTGAAATATATAGCAAGCATCTGTCAAACACAAAAGAAAAGGCCAAGTCCAAGGCCTGTCTGATTCAGTGATAAAGATACAGTGAATGACTTTTACATTCAGTGAAAGAAAAAAAAAAAACAGCCAAAAGTTATAATTCCTAGTGGGCATTGTCCTAACCACCAAGAAGAATGACCCTGAAACAAAAAGGGATAGAGGACTGTTGTATAAGTTGTGGAATGTTCCATTACTAAGGATCCAATGCTAGATTACAAAATGGCCTTATATTATGTAGCTCTATTCTGAGGGAAATGGTCTGGGTACCTCATTAGTACCCAAAATGTGAGAAGCAATGAGAAACTGACTCAAGGCAGCTTTTTCAGGGGTAATCAGATAAGGAGACAAGTGGGAGATGGGCTTGAGGAAGTTCCTCCTAGTCCTCCCAAAGGCATTCTTCTAAGACTCACCATAGCTGGTGAAGTTTTCCTGAAGGTGCCAGACACCAAGATGCTGGAACTTCAGGGGTTCCTGAAGTTCCAGGAAACATTTTGGGTGATGAGGAGGAAGCAAAATGAAGTAAAGTCAGTTGAGGATCCTTCTATCCCCAATCCCTCTGCTAATCTGCATGCACTATTATCAGTCTCTTCTGGTTAGGGGTGGGAGTGTGGTGGGGATTAAAGAAATAGAAATATACAAAAAAATCAAGCCCTGTAAAATTCAGAACCAAGTCCAGTGAATCCTAAGCACCATATCCTTTGCTATATTTGGCTTTTAGTTTTCTAACTATAAATTGAATTGTATGGATTTAGATAGGACTGCAATATCTAGGCCAGGTTGACCCCAAACTCACCAGCTTTGTGACTCAGCAGCCTTGAGTGTGGGGATTACACGTGTGTGCCACCCAGTCTAGTTTAAAGGTTCATATTGATTGTCAATTTGACCAGACCTAGTGTGTCAGTTAACTCCTTCCATAACCCCTGTCTCTAACTAGAGTTCAAACCTAGGTGCTAAAACTGATTGGTCAGGTATGTACCAACCAGCTGTCTCTCTGCTCACCTGGGGCATACTCACTGAACAGATAATTCTCTACCTTCTTCCCTCACATTGCCTAGCAGAAGGATTTATTTTTTTTATTTTTTTATTTTTTATTGTCCATAATGGCTTACAACGTTCAGTGGGCAAACAATGAGTTATTATCCCCAATTCCTCGCTGCCCCCCCTCCCCAAACCACTGGATAACTTCCTCCATGGGTCGTCTGGATCAGTCCTTGTGACAGGGGACCATGGATAGCCTAGTATTCAGCCAGGTTCTCCTGGCCATGCCTCTGGATAATCTCCCCCACTAGGGCTCTCACAATCTTTCCGCCCCCTCTTCCGCATAGTACCCTGAGTCGTGGTGGATGAGTATTAAGGCTGCTTTAAGGTTGTGAGTTAAGGGGTCTTTGTGTCATAGATCGTTGGTTTCTGTCTCACTGGCTTATCCTGTGTTGATTGAATGTCGGTGGCTGTGGGTCCCTTGTTCACCCCTTCATTCTCTGCGGGGTTCCAATTGGATCCTCCACAGTATAACTGTGGTGGCTCCTCTCTTGCCAGAATCTCAGCTATCGGCCTACAGTCGGTTGGTAGGGTTAGATGGGCCCCAGCTCTCTCACTGCATCCTGAAAAATACAAACACAATATCCATCAGAGAGTGAGATCAGTGTAGGTTAACAAATATACACATTTCTAGGTTACCTAGATTCTAATTTTTAGTAGACTCCCCTTCAATCGCTCCCATAGTGCATCTTGTCTTGGGAGCCCAAGAGTACGGGATCTGGTGCCTATCGCTCTGAATCCCAAGTTCCAGACAAGGGGTCCCCCTCACTAAGTGGAAAATTGGCTGAATTTGAAAGCTGTTGATTGTCTCCCCCAGGCCCAGGCTCCTCCATTACACAAGTGCTCCTTTCTTGGTTCGCTGTTCTCTCCCAGTAGGAGGTGTGGTCAGCCTACTCATGGCAGCAGATTGTGTTTCGTGTCAGTGGTCTCTGTTTGCTCCAGCTGTTGTTGATCATTTTCCCCTGGCAGCCTGTGCAGTGCCTTCCAGCACTACACTAACAGCTTTCTGGGGGCTGGATTCCATTCCAGATGTTGAAGGGTCTCTCGATACTGATCGATTGCATCCTGTGGTTTCTTCAGCAACAGGGTTTTGCCTCAGGCCTGGGGAGGGCACCCAAGAGATTTGACAGAATTCTGTCTTCCCTTTTATGCTATTCCCTTGTCTTATTGCTTGGGCTAGAACTTCAAGCACTATGTTAAATAGCAGTGGTGAGAGTGGACATCCCTGTCTTGTTCCTGAGTTGAGGGGGAATTCCTTGAGTCTTTCCCCATTGAGGATGATTTGTGCTTTAGGAGATCTGTATATTGACTTTATCATGTTGAGGGATAGACCATCTATGCCTATTCTTTCCAGGGTTTTGAACATAAAGTGGAGTTAAATTTTGTCAAAAGCCTTCTCAGCATCAATTGAGATGACCATGTGGTTTTTGCTGTTGAGTTTGTTAATGTGGTGAATTATATTTATCGATTTGCGTATGTTGAACCATCCCTGCATCCCTGGGATGAAGCCGACTTGA
Source organism: Zapus hudsonius (assembly GCA_004024765.1). NCBI lineage: Eukaryota > Metazoa > Chordata > Mammalia > Rodentia > Dipodidae > Zapus > Zapus hudsonius. The sequence continues at coordinate 9,805 of PVHP010031194.1, read as the reverse complement.
TCAGGGTGAATTATAGACTTGATGTGGGTTTGTATTCGGTTTGCTAGGACTTTTTTAGGATTTTTGCATCCAAGTTTATCAGGGATATGGGTCTGTAGTTTTCCTTTTTTGTTAAGCCTTGCCTGGTTTGGGAATTAGGGCGATAGTAGCTTTATAGAAGGAGTTTGGGAGCCTACCCTCTTTTTCTATGTCCCTGACAAGCTTTAAAAAGAGAGGTTTCCGTTCTCTGATGAAGGTTTGGTAGAATTCAGCTGAGAAACCATCTGGACCTGGGCTTTTCCATTTGGGGAGGTTCTTGATTACCCATTTAATCTCTGTGAATGTTATCGGATTGTTTAGAATCTTTATCTGCTCTGGTCTGAGCTTTGGAAGTTGTTATGCATCCAGGAATTTATCCATTTCTTCCAGGTTCTCTAATTTTGTGGAGTAGAGGTTTTGGAAGTATGACCTGATGATACATCCAATCTCTTCAGGATCTGTTGTGCTCTAACCCTTGTCATTTTTTATTTTGTTAATTTGGGCCTTCTCAGTTTTTCGTTTGATTAAGTTGGCCAGGGGTTGGTCAATCTTATTGCCTTTTTCAAAGAACCAACTCTTTGATTTGTCAATTTTTTCAATCTTTTTTTTTTGTTTCCAAGTCATTAATCTCAACTCTGATCTTAATTATTTCCTTGCGTCTTGAGTTCCTAGGGTTGGATTTTGGAAAAAGTGGTCTGACTTGAGCAGATCTTACTAAGTAAACACTCAAAAGAACAGAAAATTGAATGCCGCATATTCTCCCTCATTTGCACTCCTTAAACACAATAACTGTAAACTCTACGCAGACTAGTAGAAAGAAGTGAGAGTTTATGAATGAGGGGTAAGGGATGGGGGGAGGGGAATGGCTTAAGCATGAGGCTGAACCAAATTAGGTTCAAAAACATAAAATCCTCACGGACATACTGTAACCTATTGAGCAAGTAGTGGGTGTCAGCTGGCAAGAGGGGCCATGAGTAGTAGGGGAGAGAGTCTAAGTCTGTGAATAATTGATCAGTCTGACAACCCCTGCTCCCAGCCACCAGTTCCTTCCCTCACTGAACTATTGACCAAAGTGACCCATGGGGTTCCAAAAACAAGACAGAATTCTGTCAAGCTCTTGAATGACCTCCCTAGGAGGCAAAACCCTGTTGCTGAAGAAACCACAGGATGCCATCGATCAGCATCGAGAGACCCTTCAAGATCTGGAATGGTATCCATCCCCCAGATGGTAGTTAATGCAGTGCTAGAAGGCACTGCACAAGCTGCCAGGGGAAGCTGATCAATGACGCTGGAGTAAACAGAGACCACTGGCATGAAACACAGACTATGGCCATGAGTAGGCTGACCACACCTCCTACTGGGATAGAACAGTGAACCATGAAAGGAGCACTAGTGCAATGTAGGAGCCTGTGCCTGGGGGAGACAATCAACAACTTTTAAATTCGGCCAAATATTCCACTTAGTGAGGGGAAGCCCGTGACTGGAACTAAGGAATCAGTGTGATTTGCACCAGATCCTGTACTCTTGGGCTCACAAGAAAAGATGCACTATGGGACCAATTGACGGAGAGGCTACTAAAAATAGAATCTAGGTAATCCAGAATTGTTTATATTTGTTAACCTATACTGACCTCACACTCCGATGGAGATTGTGTTTGTATTTTTCAGGATGCAGCGAGAGAGTTGTGGCTCATCTAACCCTACCAACTGACTGTAGGCCGATAGCAGAGATTCTCGCAAGAGATGAGCCACCACAGTAATACTGTGGAGGATCCATATGGAGCCCCACAGAGAATGACGGGATGAACAAGGGACCCAAAGCCACAGCCATTCAATCAACACAGGATAAGCCAGGGGGACAGAAACCAACAATTTTCAACACAAAGCTCCCTAAATGCACAACATTATAGCAGCCTTAATACTCATCCACCACGACTGAGGGAACTGAGTGGAAGAGGGGGCGGAAAGATTTGAGAGTCATGGTGGGGGAGACTATCCAGAGGCATGACACCCCTCAGTAACAACACACTTGGGCCAGGAGAACCGGGCTGAGTACTAGGCTATCCATGGTCCCCTGCCACAAGGACTGAAGCTGACGACCCATGGAAGAGGATATCCAGCTGATTGGGGATCGGGAGGGGAGGAATTGGGGAATTGGTGATAACAACTCATTGTTTGCCCACTGAATAATGTAACTCATTATGGTCAATAAGTATATATATATATATATAAAATAACTCATAGAGGCATTTATTTTAAGACAGCTCTTTGGTATTCATAGAATTGTATCATTAGAGACAAAAGTATATTTGCGTATTAGGTGTGCTTATTTTTTACGTAAATAATTAAATCATGGCTCAAATTTTGATACTGTATGAGGTAGCATCTTTAACATTTTTCAGAGTTGATCAATATTTTGAGTCTATAGTGCTTAGAATGGTCCTTTGTATAAATATGTGGTAAAAAATGGTAAAATTATGTTTAGGAGGATTTTAGAATTTCTTAGAAATTCTGTTCTAATCACAAACCAAGATTCATTTAATGATATTTTAAATGAAACTCAAGTCAGCAACTCAAACAAACCAGTACTAATTTTATACTTATATGCTGAATGATGACATTAAGAAAATAATTAAGTCTGTTTTCCATAATTGAAACATTGCTTTTATAATGGAAAACTTTATAAATAACACAATAGCACTGCAGTTTATAACATACAGTACTTAAATCTGAGCCAAGATGCTTTAGACAACATTTGTTGACATGTGCTATGACAGCATGCACATTGTAAAGTGAGCATATTGTATGTTCAGAAGCAATGCTGTAGTGAAGTTGTAGAATACAACACAGACAATTACTGCCAGAAACTCTTTAAATTCATTACATGGTGGATTTTGAATTGTAATTTTGTCTTTGTGCCAAATTTCTTCACAATCCCCACTTTCAGTTCTGTGACTGCACATAGGGTTACAACTCAGCTTAAGAGGCTCTGTCTAGGAGAATAAGTTCTAGAAGCCCACATAGATACAAAAAGTACTTGGTTGCTCAAGTACCTTATATAAAAAATGTGACACAGAATAAGCTATGCACATCTCCCCAATATATATTAAATTATATCTAGACTAGTTATATGATACAGTGAAAAGGCTCTATAAATAATTGTTATATAATATTGTTTAGGGAATTGGTAAGGAAAAGCCTATACCTATTCAGTACAAGTTTTTCTAGATTGTTATTTTTTTTTGTTTTGTTTTGTTTTGTTTTGTTTTGTTGATGCAGAGTCTCACTGTAGCCCAGGCTGGCTTTGAACTCACAGCAATCATTCTACCTCAGCCTCCTCAGTGCTGAGATTAAAGGCATGTTCTAAAGGCTGTAGAGATGGCTTATTGGTTAAAGGCACTTGCTTGCAAAGCCTGCCAGTCTGGATTCTATTCTCCAGTATGTACTTAAATCCACACATGCATCTGGAGTCTTTTGAAGTGGCATGAGGCCGTGGTGCACCCATACACACACCCTCTCAAGTAAATTTTTTTTAAAAAAGGCATGTACCATCATGGCTAGCTTATAGTATTTATTTGTAAGCAGAGAGAGATAAAGAGAAGAGAGACAGACAGAATGGGTGTGCCAGGGCCTCTAGCCACCACAAAGTAACTCCAGATATATGTGCCACCTTGTGCATCCGGCCTTATATAGGCACTGGGGAATCAAATTTGGATCATTGCAGGGATGGTTTAACATACAGAAGCCTATTAATATAATCCACAACATTAATAGACTTGACTGCAAAAACCACATGGTCACCTAATCGCCACAGAGAAGGCCTTTGACAAAATTCAACACCACTTCATGTTCAAAACGCTGCAAAGGCTGGGCATAGACAGTTTATACCTCAACATAATAAAGGCAATATACAAAACTCCTAAAGCCCAAATCATACTCAATGGGGAAAGATTCAAGGAGTTCTCACTTGAATCAGGAACAAGACAGGGGTATCCACTTTCACCACTGCTCTTCAACATAGTACTTGAAGTTCTAGCCCAAGCAACATGACAGGAGAAAGGCATGAAAGGGATTCAAATTGGAAAGGAAGAAATAAAACTATCCCTCTGCAGATAACATGATCCTGTACATAACAGATCCAAAGAATAGTATCAGTAAACTCATGAAAGTGATAAACTCCTTCAGCAAAGTGGCAGGATATAAAATTAACACACAAAATCAGAAGCCTTCCTGTAAGCAGATGATATGCATACAGAAAAAGACATCAGAGAGACTGTCCCATTTTCAATAGCTTCAAAAAAATCAAATATCTTGGAATATCACTAACCAAGGATGTGAAAGACTTGTATAATGAAAACTTTAAAATGCTCAAGAAGGAAATAGAGGAGAATGTGAAAAAATAGAAAGTTTTTCCATGCTCCTGGATAGGAAGAATTAATGTAGTGAAAATGGCATTCCTTCCAAAAGCCATTTAATCTGTAAATCATAAAAATCCCAGCCTCTTTCTTCACAGACATAGAAAAATTAATCTCAAAATGTATTTGCAAGGGCAAAGGCCTCGGATAGCCAAAGCTATTCTAAGTAAAACAAAAACAAAAACAAAAAACAAAAAAACTTACTTAGGAGGTATCACCATGCCCAATCTAAAAACATACTACAAAGCCATAATAATAAAAACAGCATGGTAATGGCATAAAAACAGACAGATCAATGAAATATAATTGAATACCCTGCTCTAACTTCAAGTACCTATAGATACTTGATCTTTGACAAAGGTTCCAACAATGTTCACTGGTGTAAAGATAGCATCTTCAACAAATAGTGCTTGGCAAATTGGATAAATACTTTTAAAAATGAAAATAGATCCACTCCTTTCACCATGCACAAAGATCAACTCGAAAAGGATCAGGGACCTCAGTATAAGACCTAAAACCATGAAGACCCTAGAAGAAAAAAATAGGAGGTACTCTCCACGAGATATGAGTGGGGAAAAACTTCCTGAGCAAACCTCCAGTAGCCCAGGAAGTGCAACAATCACTTAACCAATGGAACCTCATCAAGCTCAAAAGCTATACAGACAAACATACCTTACTCAAAACCAATAGACTACCATCAAACTGGGAGATGATTTTTGCCAGTTATATTATAGACAGGTTTAATATCTAGAAATTACAAAGAACTCAAAAACTAATAATCAAACAGCCCCCTCACAAAATGGGGCATTGATCTCAACAGAGAATTCACAGAGTAGGAAACACAAACAGCCAATTCTCACTTCAGAAAGTAAGTGCTCCTCATCCTTAATCATTAGGGAAATGTAAATCAAGACTCACAAAAATCACAATGAGATTCCACCTTACTCCAGTCAGAATTGCAATTATAAAAAAATCCAACAACAATAATTGTTGACAAGTATGTGGGGGAAAAGGAACCCTCATTCACTATTGGTGGGAATGCAAACTTGTTCAACCACTATGGAAAGCAGTGTGGAGGCTCCTGAATATAATAGACATAGAGCTGCCAACGGACCCAGCTATCCCTCTACTAGGCATCTAACCTTGAGATGCCACTTCCCAGCATATAGACATTTGCTCAACCATGCTCATAGCAGTTCAATTCATAATAGCCAAGAGCTGGAATCAACCCAAATGCCCATCCCTGAATGAATTGATAACAAAACTGTGGTACATTTACACAATGGAATTTTACTCAGCGGGAAGGAAAAATGATATAATGAAATTTAAAGAAAAGTGGGAAGACTTAGAACAGATCCTAATTAGCAAACTCACAAAAAAAAAAACAGAGAGTAAAATGCCACATATTCTCCCTCATATGCAGTTCCTAACCAGATTAACCTTAAACTAAGCAAACCTGACAGGCGAAATGAGAGACTGTAAAAGGGGTGGAAGGAATGGGAGGGGGGTGAAGGGGGAGGGGCGACTTATACAATAAGCTGAACTTATACAATAAGCTGAATGAATCATAATCATAAGTCGTTATTTCCATACAGTAAGTGCTTCAGGAAGAAGTCGGTATCACCTAGTAAGATGGGCCGTGAATGGAATGGGAGGAAGCCTAACCCTATGAAAAATTGATCAGACTTGGAACTCCCTGGCTCAGTCATTGGTTCTTTCCCACTCTGAGCTGTTGATCAAAGAGACACACAAGGTCCCTAAAACAAGACAGGATTCTGTCAAAGCTCTTGAATACCCACCCCAGGCCAAAGGTAAGATCCTATTGCTGAAGAAACCACAGAAAGTCATCACACAACACCGAGAGTCCCTGCAAGATCCAGAATGGCAACCAGCCCCCCAATGCTAGCATATGCTGTGCTGGAAGGCACTACATAAACTGCCAGTGGAAATTGGTCAATAATATTTGGTGATAGCAGAGACCACTGATATACAATGCAGACTATTGTAATGAAAAGGCTGAACACACTGCCTTCTGGGAGAGACCAGCGAGCCAAGAAGTTATCACTTGGGCAATAGAGGCGCCATAACCTGGTGAGATTAATCAACAGCTTTCAAATTGACCAAGAAATCCACTCAGTGTCAAGGAGTCCTTAACTGGAATTGGGACTCAAGGCAAAATCCTATGGGAACCAAAAACTTGGGCCCAAGGAGAAACTCCCAGTACTAGAGAACTACAGAGAGGCTAATCCCAATAGAATCTCACCAGATTAGAAATGTGTGTTTCATTTAATCCATAATGACCTCTTTCTCCAATGGAGATCCTGTTTGTTTGTATTTTTTTAGAAGCCAGTGAGAGAGCCAAGGCCATTTCAACTCCACCAATGTGCTACAGGTGGAGGGCTGACATCCTGGCAAGACATGACCCCCCCCCACAGGTTTATCATGTAGGCCCCAAACAAAACCCTTGAGAGAGTTATGGGATAGCAAGAGTATCAGCACAGCTAATCAGTCAACCCAGGATAAGTCAATGTGACAGACACCAAAAATTTCTAACACAACATAAAGCAGAAGTACAGAGCTTAAGCTAAAGAGAAGTAAGATCTCAATAATAAAGCAGCCTTAATACTCACCCACCATGACTCAGGGAACTGAGCAGAAGAGGGGATGGAAAGAGTGTAAGAGCCATGGTGGAGGAGAATAGAAACATTGCCCCCCTCAGCTACAACACACAAGGGGCGGGGGAACCTGGCTACCTCCTGTGCTATCCATAACCACCTACCCTATGGAATGTTCCAGTATGCCCAACTGAGGAGGATATTCAGTGAATTAGGGACAAGGAGAAGGGAATCAGGGTTACCAACATAATCTTTGCTGATACAATGTATCAAATTTTGGACAAGATATCAACTTTAAAAAAATTCGGGTCATTAAGCTTTGCAGGAGTGCACCTTAACAGCTAAGCCATCACTATAGCCCCAGTTTAGACTATTTTTGATCTTCACTTACCTGCATCTTCAGATGTTGTACTCACTGTCAAGCTGGCTGATTTTATATATATACATAAAATATATATACATACATATATATATATATGTATGTATGTATGTATGTGTGTGTGATGCCTACTATGTATAATATGTATGTATACTTCCAAAGAAGTTCAAGTAAAATTTTTATTCTGATAGGTTTTAAGCTGGTTTCTTTTTGATTTTTTTAGGTCTATCTTGTTATGTTGTCCTCATCTAAGCCCTAAAGAGTCCAACCTGTGATGTACATGGGATTTTTTTCAAGGAAGGGTATCATTTTAGTCCAGTCTGACGGAACCCACTCTGTAGCCCCAGGGTCCCTGTGAACTCATGCTGAACCTCCTATGTTACTTCCTGAGTGCTGGGATTAAAGACATATACCACCATGCCTGGCTTCTCAGTGGGATTTTATTTTGAACTCTTTGCATATTCAGGTTGATCATGTTGATCATCAACTCTTACCTGGATTGCTGCTTTGGTCTCTAAGCCTTCTTAGTTAGCATGCTTTCCTCTCCTTCATTTCCTAGTTGTACCCTGCTTCACTACTAGAGCTGTGTGACCTTGTACAAGTTACTTCTTTTTTAAAAAAAATGTGTTTATTTATTTGAAACATGAGAGAGAGAGAGAGAGAGAGAGAGAGAGAGATTGTTAATATGGGTGCCCCATGGCCTCTTGCTACTATAAACGAACTCCAGGTGCATGCACTACCTTGTGCATCTGGCTTTACATGGGTACTGGGAAATTGAACCTGGGTGGTCAGGGTTTGTAAGCAAGCGCCTATAACCACTGAGACATCCATCTCTCGGGCCCTTCACTTCTTTGTAAATCATTTTTGTAGCCAGGGTGGCTGAGTCAGGATGATCATGAGTTTGAGTCCAGCCTAAACTACTCAGTGAGACCTCTCAAAAACATCTTTAAATGCCCCTTTATAGGCTGGGAGAGCACTTGCTTAACAAGTACAAGACCCTGGTTTAGTCATCTGTACAAAAAAAAATCCCTTTCCTAATTTTTTAAAGGAAACGGTGATGTCATAAGGTTTTGTGAAGAGTAGTAGAGATGATACATATAGATGGACCTATAGTAACTGCCAATAAGTGGTAGAATAAAAATTATAAGAATGACCAGGGATATACCTCAGTGGTAGTGGCACTGGTTCAATCTGAGCATACACACACATTAAAACAAAATAGAAAAAAAAATACATTACTACATTCTGTTTGCTTTGGGTTTGGTGGCACATGCCAGTAATCACAGTATTCAAGAGGCTGAGACGAGTCAGAAGTTCTTTGCCAGCTAGGGCTACATGGCAATACCTGGTCTCAAGGGAAGGAAAACAGAAGATGATAAAGGCAGTGAAGCTAGAAATGATGTACCATGGCAGACTGGACAGGAAGTGAAGCTCATAATGCTTGAGTCTTCAATGACCCCCATGGACTCAGATGTTAAAGGCCTGGTTGCAAGCCTGGGGCAGTATTAGAAGGAGATGCAACCATAAGAGGGTGGGGTTTAGTGGAAGGAAGTGAGGTTGAGTTGAAGTATGTTCTTTTTTGTTTTCTCATCATCATTATTATTTATTAAGTAGAAACTTTGTATGAACAAGTCATGTGTTGGTACCAGCATTTCCCTCCTCCTTGCTCCCATTCCACTGAGGGCCCTCCTTAGTGGGATTGACAGTATGCACTATGGGGTTAAGGACTATGTGTTGGGCAAACAGCAGTCAGTCATTGGGTGGGGAGCAATGCCTCTGGATATTCTCCCACAACCATGGCTTTTATAATCTTTCCACCCCCTCTACTGAAAAATTCCAAGCCATAGTGGATGAGTTTAAGTCTACTGTTGTGTTGAGCTTTTAGCAGCTTCTGGAATTATGCTTTGGAACATTTTGAGACTGCTCGGTACCTATTGGAGGTATGTTCATAAAGAGGAATTATGATCCATCCAATAGTGGTTAAATTCAGGTGTCCCCCATAACCTTTTTTTTTATTGTTCATAATGAGTTACATTGTTTAGTGGGCGAACCATGAGTTGTTATCCCCAATTCCCCGTTGCCCCCCTTCCCCCTCCCCAGTCAGCTGGATATCCTCCTCCTTGGGCCGTCTGTATCAGTCTTTGTAGTAGGGGACCATGCATAGCTCATTCTTCGGCCGAGCTCTCATGTCTCAAGTGTGTAGTTACTGAGGGTTGCCAGGTCTCTGCTATTCTCCCCCACCACGGCTCTCACAATCTTTCCGCCCCCTCTTCCGCTCAGTTCCCTGAGTCGTGGTGGGCGAGTATTGAGGCTGCTATGGTGTTGTGAGCTTAGGGGTTTTTGTGTCGAGATTCGTTGGTTTCTGTCACACTGGCTTAT
>PVHP010031193.1:0-21191 GCA_004024765.1 Zapus hudsonius | reverse complement strand
TATCCATTCATCAATGGCTATTGTAGTTTCTTTCTTTTTTTTTTTTAACATTATGGTCCTATTTCTTTTCTTCACCTTATCTTCACCTATGTGTAGATGTGTCTTTCCATAAAATTCCATATTTCCTAACACAGAGTTCTTGTCCTGCCATATCTGTGAGCTATCCAGATACAATGACTGTCCATTTTTTTCTAGCCAGAGGGAACAATTAGAAACACCAGACCTCAACAACAGCACTGCAAAGCCTCTGGGCCCTGTCCTCTCATACCAGACACAATTCCACATCCTCTGAGGGCCTCTGCCTGGGTGGGTCCATTGCCAGGGGAGGGAGGGAGAGAGGGAGGGCCACCTTGTTTCACCAGGCCTTCCCTCACAAGCAAGCATCTGTTCTGCTTCTCTCTTCAGCCCAGGGGTCACCGTGGTCTTTGATATAACTTTCAACAAGGATGGAAAAACTGCCTTTGTTCCTCTGGAATCTAGAGCACACTGGGAAGGGTTTTAAATCCTTGCTGATCTTGCTGTGTAAGTATAGGCATGGGAGCACCCCATCACAGTTCTGCTATCTGCTGGCTTGGTGGCAGCCAATGACCTTTGCTTATCTGCCTCCTACAGGATTCCATGGGCTGTGGCTCTTAGGCAGCAGTTCTGTGCATGTGTTGATGTGCTTGTTGTTTATCATTTCCTTGTCTCATTGAAACCTGGAATACTATCTCTAACTCAAGGGAGCCTTCATTATCAAGGTTAAGAACTAGCTACGAAAAGGAGGGGAAGGGACAAAAATGGCTCCTGGTTTGGGTGATGACTGCAGCAAAGGCAGGGAGGTTCAACACAGGAGAAGGGACACAAGGAGCCACTGGACTTTCACCAGGACTGAAAGGAAGGTCTGGCAAGACAGGGTCAGTTTTGATTCGGACACTGGGAAAGCAGTAAGAAACTGGAAATTGGGACTGGGATGAAACCCCAGAAGATGACCTGAATAATGGAAGAAGAGAGTGGGGCCTGGAATGCAAGGGACAGCACTGAAGGCACTGCAGAGGTCCATGGACACTCAGTGACAAATAATTTAGACTGACAATCATAAAGACATTTTTCTCAACTGTTTTGTTCCTCACAATATGGGAAATATGAAAATTAAACAGTTGCTAGAAAATATGAAATGCTTAAGGTTTTTCATTGTTAGCGGGAAAAATCCAACATTTCCTTGTAATATTTCCCTAGCAGCTCAGACAGCAGCTCAGATATTATTTACTTACTAAAAATCATTTGCAAATTTGACTAGCAACTATAAAGTCTAACAACTTACACTTTTACAATCTACATATGTGAAATAATCATCATCATAAGAAAAACGAGTTCTAAAAATCTGAAACTAAACCACCAGTCAATATATCTGGTAGCTTTGCCCGGAAGCCATTGTATCCTTACACTTTCCCACACAGAATCCTGTCCACCTCCCAGATAGGAAATGGTTGCCAAGATCACCAAGAAGCTGCCACAAGTGCCTACTATGTACACACAGCCTACACAGCCATGACACAATGCCTTTTGCGCTACTGCTGCTGCTAGAGTCACATTATAAGTTTTCCTATGTATTCAAAGAAAGTGATGCAAAGAATCAAAACAATGATTCTAAATATGTCCAGCGCCTTTGCATAGAGGACTAGCAAAATATAATCCTCCATGTGAGGCCCCTGACCATTATCACATCGGAACCATAATAAGATGGGGGAGGGGAGGGGAGGGGAGGGCAAGGACACTGCAAAACCGCAAGAGGCCAAGTGTTAAAAGGCTATAATGATTTTCCACACATCTTGAGTAAGACAGCCCTACATCTCACTTAATCTTGCCTTTATTCATCTCTCTGCCTTTCTCACCCTCCAATACTTACAACACACCAGCCACAGTGGAGTCCTTCTCTCCACTACAGAGCCTCTCCTCTATCTGAAAAATTCTCCCAGTTCCCTGTGCCCTGCCCTCTTACAGACACTGCCTGTTCTTTTAAGGGTCAGAGACACAGTGCATGAGAAGGAGGAAGACACTGTTCAATGAAGTTTAATTCCTCTGCAAGGCCAAGCAAGCCCTGTGTCCAGACAAACTCTCCTACTCCATGGCTTTCTGTCTTCAGAGGATCCAAGGCCATCAACATTATCTTACATATTAGTTTAGTGTCTGTGAGTTCTTTCAGAGTGTATTGTGTGGTGGGAGGGGAGCCCAAGCCAGTAAGTCAAACCCAGAGAAGTGATCATGATGGATCAGTGAAGACCAAACCACTGATCAAACTCCAGGGTTGGGACTATCTTTTAACCCTTCTATTTTCATGTTCTTTGTCAGACAAAAGCCACCCTTGAACCTCATAAAAAGAGTAAAAATGACCAGCACAGGGCTGGAGAGATGGCTCATCAGTTAAGGCACTTGCCTCCAGTGCCTAAGGCCCCAGGTTCAATTCCCCAGGACCCACATAAGCCAGACCCACAAGGTGGTGGCCCTGGTGTGCGCTCTCTCTCTCTCTCTCTCTCTCTCTCTCTCTCTCTCTCTGCTTGAAAATGAATAAAATATTTTTTTAAAAATGACCAGCACAATCATCATAAACAATTTGATGTGTCCTAAAACTCTTCACAAAGCATCACAAAGTTGGTATAAGATCATCATGGATGACATGATAGAATTTTAACTTGGAAAGCAAAAGCACTGCTTTTTCTGTGATTCTGAAATAATTCATGTTATACCACCTATGGCCAAAGGGAATATTTAGAACAGATGCTGATGTCCCATGACTCACCCCAGCAGAAGTGATGAGAAAGACCTGGCTACTACCTACTCTGTGGTATTAATACACCAGAGTTTCCTAGCATTATTGGCAGTTGGCCCCTAAATAGTAAAGATGATTAACATTGTTCTTGTAATGAACAGAAACTCTCGGGGCAGTTCAATTTCCATTATACTTCCCACTGCAGAAACACCATTCTTTATTTAAACATGGAGGAGCTAACTGTTGGTGTGCAGTTTGGAGAAGATGCTGTGTAGATCTTTTTGATGAAATGGTCCTTTTTGCTGAGCAAATTATCCAGATGCTGGTATTTAAATTATGCAAAATACATAATGCCAATTAAAGAAATTATGTGTGAAAATATGCAAGAGCAAATTTCCTCACATTAATATTTAACTACACTTTTTAAGTAGAGTGGGAGCTTATGATCACAAGTACTTTAGTATATTTGACCTAAATGGAAGCCGAAAATATCCAAGAGGATTCTCAGACTGTTCTCCAAGGGCATTTTCTATAGAGCACAGACTTTAACATACGGTCAGATGGCTAAATGCAAGGATTATTTTAAGTAGGATGTTGCATCCCAGAAAACACCAATATGACAGTGGCTTTAAACTCCTGTCTTCTGAAGCTGGCTTACTTTGTTTCTCACAAATTCTTCAAGCTTATCTCCACCTCCCAGATAACCTTTATTCAAAAGATAATATCCTCTGGCTTACCTACCTTACCTTTCCTTCCAATCCCTCTGAAATCCTTGGTGCAGTGTGTCCTGGCCCTGCACTGACCACAGCTATCCAGCCTAAACACTTGGATAGCAGCTCCATACTGACGGGTGACTTCACATCCATGTCCATGCCTAAGCCAAAGTCTACTCTTTCAATGAGTACCTCTAAGGCAAGGCACAGAGAAAAAGTTGCTTTTGGGGAGCAGGGGAGTTTGAGATGCCAATTCTTCAGGGGAGTCAAGACTTTAGAGCCACTTTACAAAGGTAAGTAGAGTGATTACAAGTATCTCCCTCCCTGCCCCCGTTCACAATTATTCCACTGGCAATATGCAATAATCTACAATCAGAAAAAAAAGAAGTAATTCTACCATACTGACCCACTAGTGTCACTGATGAAGGCTGCAGTAGGGGGCATTTAGTGTGCTGACTGACCAGGCTTCAGAGTCACCTGTTAGGCAGGTGTTGCTCCCAAGCTCCCATTCAGTTTTTATTTTTTATTTTTTTTGGTTTTTCAAGGTAGGGTCTTGCTGTAGTCCAGGCTGACCTGGAATTCACTATGTATTCTCAGGGTGGCCTTGAACTCATGGCAATCCTCCTACCTCTGCCTCAGGAGTGCTGGGATTAAAGGCGTGCGACACCACGCCCGACTCCCATTCAGTTTTAAAGAGAAGACAATGCACTGCAAAGGGATTACACCATCTGCCACAGGTGCACATCTAGTTGGCTGTTGCCAACTAAGAACACTTCTTCTCTATACTTTTCCTCCTTTCCAAATATATCTTTAGTACTTATATTACTAACAAATAAAACGTGTCACTAATATAATAAAAATATGAGAAAGAAAAGAATGAACTTGACAGAGATGTTCCATACAATATTACAATATCAAACTAGACATTATCTCTGGCTAATTTCTTTCTTTATACTTTTCTACTTTACATATTTCCTATCAAAATAATACATGCTGGTGAAGGGCAAATTGCATTTTGGGCTTGTGTGTTCTGGGTACCAGTGTTTGGGGCCAGTGCCCCCCAGTTTGGTGAAGATAGCAGTGTGTTTGGGGCCTGTGCTCTAGGGGCAAGAGTGTGTGCAGGGCTGGTACAGACTAGACTGGTGAGGGACCCAGTGTGTTTGGGTCCAGTGCTGGGGAAAAGAAGGGGTAGCAGGGCAACTGTTACTGCTCCAGAACCTGCTGAGCCCTGAGGCAAGGCACAACAGTGACTATAGCCAGAGGAGATTTCTGATCTCTAAAGCAACTTTCATACCAGCCACCAGCCCAGAACTGCAGGTGCACCTGCAACCTTCATAACCTGAACATCAGTGGATACAGTGCCATCCCACTCCAATCTGGTTCACACCCCAAGCAGAACACTCACTGAAGACCTTGCAAAGGCCAATACTTGCTCCCTCTGTAAGAAAATTAGGCTTTTATCCCATGATGGGTAGATCCCAATGCAAAAAGAACATAACACAACAAGCACAGAGCCCTACACCAAGGTTGCCTAGTCCCACAACAGAAGTCGCTGATGATAATAACATAGAGGAGGCAACAGAGATTAAACTTCAAGAAGAGAGAACAATAAGCTGAGGTCATAATAGCAAACAGACTCTGACCAAGATAATGCTAAACTAGAAATAGTCAAAAAACACATAAATGAAGTAGAACACAATCAGACTGTACAGCACTTGACATTCACAACCTTCGTCATCAGGCTTAATTTAATTGAGGAAAATCAGAGGGACCTATAAAGAGTAATAAACAAATTGGAAGTAAGCCAACAACAAGAGCATTTCAATAACCAACTGACTAAGCTTAATGAAGACATGATCAAATACAAAAATGTCAGGAGGAATTAAGAAAAATCAAATCTCAAAATGAAACTGGAACTCAACAAAGAGATGGAGAAAATGCAAAGAAAGAAAAAACAGGAAACAAGAATCAAACAGAGCTATTAAAAGCCTCTCTAAAATTCTTCTCTACCAGAATTAATAATCTGGAGGACAGAACCTCGGATGTGAAATGGAAGACAGAAGAAATCTATAAGGATTCTAAAAACTTTGATAAGGACCAAAAAATTCTCCAAGACACATCATAGTTAAAGCTCTAAACATTGGAAGTAACATGAGGGTGCGAAAAGCAGCAAGAGAGAAACAACTCATTACATAGAAAGGCAACCCCATCAGAGTTACCACAAAGTTTTTAATGGAAACCATGAAAGCAAGAAGCCCTTGGAATGGAGGACTTCAAAGTCTAAACAACTATGGCTTCAAACCCAAACTACTGTACCCAGTGAAAGTATTTTTCATAATAGATGGAGAAAGGAAATCTTTCTAGGATAAAAGCCAGCTCTACAATTATATGAACACAAAGCCAAACCTACAGAGAATACTCCAGGAACATGGAAAAATGGAGCATCCAACCTCACGAGCCCACTAGAGGACAAGCACATTAAATGAAATTATTTTCCAAGCAAATGGAAATAAGAAGCAAGCGGGAGTGGCCACATTAATATCTGACAAAACAGACTTCAAATCAAAAGTAATCAAAAAGGACAAAGAAGGCCACTTATTACATATCAATGGAATGACCCAACAGGAAGATGTCACAATCATAAATCTATACACACCAAACACTGGTACAGCACAGTTTATAAAGAATAACCTACTAGAAAACAAATCAAAAATAAATCCTAACACCATCATGGTTGGAGATTTCAAAACTCCACTCTTATCAGTAGACAGATCATCCAAACAGAAAATCAAAAGGGAAATAAGTCTAATTGATCTATGGTGTTGTTAAGATGTATTAACAGACATCTACAGAATATTCAACCCCAAATCTACAAAATACATATTCTTCTCAACAGCCCATAGAACCTTCTCCAAAATAGATCAGATATTAGGCCAGAAAGCATGTCTCCATAAATTCAAGAAAACTGACATAACCTTCTGCATCATATCAGACCAGAATGTGTTAAAGTTAGAAATCAACAACAAGAGAAAAATTACATCAGCTCTTGGAGACTGAACAATATGCTACTTAATAATGAATGGGTCATGCAAGAAAACTATGAAATTTCTAGAACTGAATGATAATAAAAAACAACATACCAAAATCTATGGGACAAAATGAAAGCAGCCTAAGGGGAAAATTCATAGCATTAAATGCCTTCATAACAAAGATGCAGAGGTCTCAAATTAACAATTTAACCAACCATCTAAAGGCATTGGAAAATCAAGAATAATCCAAACCCAGGCTGAAGAATTGGCTTAGCGGTTAAGGCGCTTGCCTAAAACGCAGAAAGACCTGAGTTCGATTTCCCAGTGCCCATGTAAAGCTGGATACACAAGAGGGCGCATGTGTCTGGAGTTCATTTGCAGCGGCTGGAGGCCCTGGTGTGCCCATTCTCTCTCTGTCTCTCTGTCTCTCTCTGTCTCCCTCTCTCAAATAAATAAATAAAATATTAAAAAACAGAATAACCCAAACCCAAGAGTTCTAGATGAAAGGAAATAATTAAGATCAAAGGTGAAATTAATAAACTGGAAATGAAGAAAAACAATTGAGAAAATGACAAAACAAAGAACCAGTTCTGTAAAAACAGTAAACAAGATTGATAAACCCTTGGCCAATTTGATCAAACAAACAAACAAATGAGAAGTCCCAAATTAACAAAATTAGAAATGAAAAGGGAGAGATCACAACAGACATCAATAAAATTGGAAGAATCATCATGACATATTTCCAAAACCTTGAATACACAAAATTGGATAACCTGGAAAAAAATGGAAAAATTCCTTGACAAATGCCACAGAAAACGAAATCAGCAAGACTGTTCTGTTTTTAATACCCACAAAAACAATCAAATACCTTGAAATATCACTAACCAAGGTGATGTAAAACACTCAAGAAAGAAATTGAGGAAGATGTGGTAAGATCTTCCATGCTCCTGGATAGGTAGAGTTAATATTGTGAGAATGGCAATTCTACCAAAAGGAGTATATGGATTCTATACAATACCAATTAAAATGTCAACATCATTCTTCGCAGCAATAGAAAAAATCTCAAAATTTATTTGGAATGGCAGAAGGCCTTGGATATCCAAAAATAACCTCAGCAAAAGAAACACTTCGGGAGGTATAACCACATACAATCTAAAGTTATACTACAAAGCCATAGTAACAAAAACAATATGGTACTGGCATAAAAACAACATGGTACTGGCATAAAAGCAGACAGATAGACCAGTGGAACAGAACTGAAGACCCAGCCCTTAGTTCAAGTAACTACAGCTACTTGATCTTTGACAAAAGTGCCAACAATGTATGCTAGAAAAAAGACAATTATCTTCAACAAATGATGCTGGACACATTCAAACTACCACATTAGGGGAATCAACCAAACAGTAATAAAATGCCATAAAGAAACTTTAGTTCCTTACAAAACTTTAGTTCCTTACATTGTATGCTCACTAAAAATATAATTAATTAAAAAAAATAATACATGTAGTACATATTTAAAGATCAAATTATAAGAGTACATTTAAATAAAATGTTTGTAAATATGTTTTACTTAATTTAGTACTTGTCTTATATAAAATGCTTTACTTTTATCTTAAGCATATTTCTCAGGCAGCATTCTTGTATTGATTTAATGTTCAGAAGAAGGAACTCTAGAATGACTCAAAGAAGAAACAAAAATGCATCAGACAAAAATGAAAGCCCAGAAACCATTTTTCCAAAAGACTCTCTTTAAAAAAAATCTGCACACATAGAGAAGCCCAATAAACTTTCACTCACATTCATACTGAACTGAAGCCACACCTGGAAGACCTAGTCACATTTTCAGTTAAAAAAAATTCCCATCTGTCACAGACATCAGGAAACACTGTGGAAGTAAAATTTTAAATTGCATGGAGGAACTAATCTCAGTGCCACCCTGCATGGCACTGTGATGTCACACACATCTGGGCTCATAGCTTTTTAATTACACTGAAAATAAAATATTAAAGATCCTCAATTCACCTCTTCTTTGAAATGCTTTGTTTCCACTACTCTTTCACACAAGATGAGAGGAGAAAATAGTATACAGTAAAAGGTGCCCCTCTAACAGGAGAGAAGGGTGGCGGCTCACTCCTGGGCTTGGTGCAAAGACTTCACCTGTTTCTCAACACTGGAGCCAGGATCATTAGCAGAAAAAAAAAAAAAGGAGGCTTACAGGATGGTAGAAAAGGAGGAGAGAGACAGGCCCGCCACTTCTTCCAGCCTCCCTCTGAAAAGTGTGCATGTGCCCATGCTGCTGAGTGAGTAAAGATCACACCTGATGAATAATGGGCTCCTTGCTCCTCCTCAAGACCAATAAAGTAGAGTTTTTTCAGAAGGCTGAGCATAAACACCTGCTTTGATTAACCAAATATCAAACCTGATTAGCAAAACCAAGTAAGTTGAATGAACCAAACTGTTCCAACAGCTGCCTCACCATGAGCAGGTAGGGCCTACCCAGAGCTCACATCAGTACAGAAGGAAGTCTCGGTCCTGCTATGAACCATGCAGAAGAAAAGTACAATGGGCATGTGACAGTGACTGAATCAGCAACTAAGTACACTGTCCTCTATGAACTCACTGAGTGAATCCTCTCTAAATTGTCACTCAAGCCTTGTCCCTTTAAGAGTTCATGTCACTAATATCATGGTACAAACCAACCTCAAAAGATCCCAAACAACCAGAAACAAAAATGTGTATCTTTGTGGTTAATTCTGTTTTCTATAAGTATTCCTGGAACTAATAGATACACTATGCTTAGAAACCTAATTAATAAGCTTTTAGCAAGATGAATTGCACAGTGAGTCAAAAGGGAACCCTCACTTAGATTATACAAGGAAGGGTGCTCCAATACCTAAATATAATTTAGAATGCTGAACACACAGGCTTCATTTTATTAAAATAAGCAACATAATCCATTTTCAAAAGAGAAATTACATTTGAAAGCTTGTAAGAGTAAAGCATATGTGACTAACATAGAATTTGTCAATTCTATTCGTGTGTTTTAGTCATTATGAACTGAAAACACACGAAATTCAAGATAAAACATAAATTGTGTTTACTGGTCTGACCCATTAGTAGGAAAGCCTTATACCAAATTCAAGGTGCACACACACCTTTCAACCATGTAGTTCATTTATTTTTGCTAATAGATGAGGAGCAACTTCTAACAACTATGACCATTTAAGAGACAAAAGGAAGTGAACTCCTAAGCCATCATAAAACTCAAACCTCCATCCATTAAACTATTTACAAGCTAGGTATAATGGTATGTAACTGGAAACATGGCACTTGGGAGGCTCAGGCAAGAGGATCACTTGAGCCCAGAGTTCAAGACTTATCCTGGACAATATAGTGACACCCTGTCTCAAACAATTGGAGCTTATTTATATGTTGTAAAATGGGATATAAGCTCCCATTTTGGAAAGCCTTTGGCAGTGTTGTCCAGAGGTAGATAGAATAGTATCTACATCATATGACTCAACTTCTATAGTAGTATATTTGAAAGCAAAAATAAAACCCATATAAACTACCCAAATATCCACTAGGAGTTAAAGATAGCAAATTGCTATGATTCATGAAGCAATGCAGTCAGCCCCCTGAATTCATAAGTCCCACTTCTTCAGATTCATCCAACTGTCAAAATCAAAACATTCAGGAAGAAAAAAAAGCCAGAAAATTTAAAAAGTAGACGTTGAATTTTCAACGTGCAGAGTAATATGCTGACTCTGTGAAAGAAGTAACACAGGTATGCCCCACTGTGGGCATCCACCACCCAGCTCCTCAATGTCCCCAGCACTTGTTCAGAGCTCTTTGCACCACAGGACTCCTTCCTATGCTCTGTAATTAGGCTTTAATGACTAGGCCTGTGCTGGACACAAACAGTCTTTTTCTGGTCACAGTTCCCCAAACATGTAACAAGCATTAACATGGTATATTATGCATTTTATGAAACATAGAAACAAGCATTAACAAGGTATGCTCTGCCATCTTATGAAAGGGACGTGAGCATCCTCAGAATGTGGTGTCACTGGTGAGGGTGTGTTGAGCTAGAGCACCTGCAAACACAGACACGACTATATGGTAATGAGCAGGAACAGTGTGGGAAACACCAACCACAAACACCCACAAAAGTGACTGAATGAAGAAGCCAAGTGGGTAAGAAAAAATGTTGGTAGATATCATCTATGTAGAGTTTGACAACACCCAAAGTCACCTAACCACATAGAACTCAGAATGATTAGCTTTCACATAAAGACCATGAGAGAACACAGGGTGGGGAAGGGGGATAGCACATCTCAGACTAGAAGTTGTATTTCATCTTCATCTGGATTTTGGCTACAAGGTGTATTCAGTTCATACATGATTCAAAGTAGACACATGTGCTTGTGTTGGTTTCTTCTATGATAATACTTCACTGTGACTTCTCAACCCTTAACAGAAATTGCAAAGATAAAGACCAGGAGAGGTGGGCACAGGGGCAACAGCAGGGCCTTTGTAGGTGAGTGATTAGAACATAAGTAAAGCTGCTTCCCCTGGCATTGGCACATTGACCTTAGATCCTCATTCACTGCTGCTCCAGAGCACACAAGCAGACCTAAGAACAAAGTGTGGCATAACCTCTCCATCTAGACAGAGAACAGTGGAGGCTTTTCTTCAGAACCTATGACCTTCCAAGCTATGGGCTTTTGATGAGGTTCTCAATACTAGGCATGAATTCCCTCCGACTGAGTGGACCTCATATGCAATCAGAGAGCAGCTGATTATCCTTTTAACTTGGGTGTCCCTATCACACCCATGGGTACATCTTTTATCAGTGGAATGAAATGGGTGTGGGAAAGAGGGGACAAAAGAAAACAACCTGATGGGAATTCAGCCAATTTTCAGTATGTCCATATAGTAAAGTTCAGAATGAATAAAGAACAAAGGCTAGACCAGTATCCATCTGGCCAAGGTGTCATCTCCCTTCTTTGGATTCTATTCATGGCTCGCATAAACATCAAGAACACACCCTGCCATAACAAGTACAAATGCATTGTTCTACTGCTTTGCTATGTTTAAAATCATGGGTATGGGTGTTGTCTAGTTTCTGGAAATTTTCCACCCCAAATGGATAACATGTGTCTCCTTGCTCGGAGGGGTAAACAACAGCAAATGTAAAATCTTATGGAAAACGTTTCATTCACCATAATATCAGATACTGAAGCGCTGCATAACCAGAAGGGTAATTCCTTATACTGACACTAAATTATCTATAATTAACTCTGTGCAAGTTGTAAAAAGTAGTAAAACCAAAGTCCATACAAATAAAACACTATTCATTCCTGGCCACATATCCACAGGTCAGATGCCTAGAAGTGTGCTTTGTCCTGTACCCAGAGTTTCACAGGTCTAGAATAGACCTAGACTCGCACTCTCAGCTTCTAGAGGACACCTTCAGGTAATAGGCAACAGCCCTAACAAATGGCAGCTCAAGTCCTCAGAGCCAGCAAGAGACTCTCTCAATGCATGATATAGGCCCAACACCTTTTGTTCCCAGCTACCCTAGAGGAGAGGGTTGCTACAGTGTATTCAGAGCTGAGAAGAGGCCATCTGTGATGGTTTGAATGTAAAATGACCCCATAGACTCATGTGCTTGAATACTTGATTCCAGGTGAGGGTGTGGTGTGGTGAAAACTTGCAGAAGGAAGTCTGTCACTTTGAGCAACCTAAGGGGTGACATCCCAGGCCTGTTTGCTGCTCTCACTCTTGTAACAGGCCTGTCATATCTTTCCCACCATAATGGGCAATTCCCCTTAAAACTGTAAGCCAAAGAGAAACTCGTTCTTTAAGCTGCTTTTAGTCAGGTATTTTGTGCAAGAAATGAGAAAGTAACTGATACATATGCCTAACACACACATACACACACCCAAATGAATGTAAATGAACTCACCAATGAATTTTGTATCAATTTTCAAAATGGCCATCATTCTTTCTTCTGAACACTTAAAATCTGTGGCTTCACAGAACTAATGATAGCTAAAACTAAATAAGCATTTTTCCTACTGTTTGTTTCCTATTACTAAAACATGTATATGTAATATATATATGATTGCATATATGTATGCATATATATTTTCAGTTGTAATTAAGCACATGATACAAGAAATATTCAATTGGAGGAACAAATTAAGCTCTTTTATTACCTCTGTTCTAAAAATATTTCTAATTCTTCCCTACTTCCTTCCATTTTTATTTAGGAAGAGTATTCTATGAAATGTAAAATGCATTATTTGTGCATTAAAGAGTTAGTTCCTCTCATTCCTTCAAAGTTTACTTCAGCATTAAACTAAAAGAGGATACTAGCCAGGCATAGAAGATAGAAAAAGATATGTTCTTTGCACATAATTTATACATAAATCTGTACATAAACAGAATATGTGAAAACAATTCATCCTAATCATCCAAGAAAAGATGGCTTGGCCACATTTGCTTGATAATGTGCTCAGCAAAAATATTTACCAAGTTCAAGTCTACTTTACATAGCTAACTGCAATCAAGATCATGCCTATGCCGGTCTGCACCATAGTGCCTGACACAGGCAGTAGATACTTTTCTGTCATTTGTTTGACTGTTGAATACTGTGGGTGTTTATAAGATCTGACAGCATTACCAGGTGAAAAATAGCAGCTTGGCTTATACATTTCCTTTTGGGACACAGCTTTTTTTGTTCTAAATCTGATTCCTTTGTTGCACAGTGTATCACTGTGTTATTGCAGCACAGGCCAGCACTCACTGCAGACATGTTTCATAGTGCCCTGTTTTATAGTGCTGGGGATCTCTCCCCAGGACTGCTACTGAAGTTGAGAACTGCTAGGTGTCAGGGGACAGGGCTAGGAAAGCAGGAACCTGCCATCACACACTGTCTAAAACGAATCCTGGGCCACCACTAGGGTACTGTGACCTTCAACACTCCGTCTCAGTTGACGTATCGTGAGAATGGCAGTACTTATTTCAGAGTGCTTGTAGCATCATCTAAGCAGTGAACACAAAGCACTGAGTTCTTTCAGGACTACAACTGGAGCCCAGCAAGAAGAGTGCAGGGAACATCACTCATCTCTACCTTCATTAGTGCTGGCCGTCACTGTTTTCAGCAGGGAGACACTTCGTTGAAATGGAACAATCCTCTTAGAGACAGCTGTGGTGGCATGGACTGAATACTTATCACAAGCAAAGTGGCACTGTTTGGGAAGGGTGCATGACTTTCAGGAGGAGGAGCAATGCTGGAGGAAGTGTGCTGCCAGAGGTAGAACTTGAGGTGTCACAGCCCAACACTGCACTATGCTCAGTGCCACTAGTGTCCTGTTCCTGCCATGATTTCCCCACCACGACAGACTCTACCCTTGGGAACTATAAGCTGAATGAAACCCCTTCCTGGTGTCTTGTCCCCGAACCAGAAATTAATTTATACAGCAGCTTTGTCCAGGTAAGATTCAAGACCACAACTGATTTGATGACTCAAAACCACAACTGATTTGATGTAGATGACACAGATCGACTCTCCAAAACTATTCATCTAACATGTAACTTCACATAATTCTTGAGATTGGTGAGCCATTCACATGGAGCAAATTTCAAAATATGTTCCATTTACAATGAAACCACTGCTCTCCCTCTCCTACACCCCAGCCACTGAGGTCCATCCCTGAATCTCACGTATCTTTCCAAGAAAGAAGCACAAATGTTTTATACCTTTTTCTAATTTTCACCCCTTTTTACAAGTGAATGTAAGTACAAATGGTAAAATCCCATGATTTGATTTTGTGAGTGTGTGTATGGCTAACTGTGCATGTCTCATTAAAATATTTCTCTTGAGCTCACTCTGTATTAGGATATATAGATATCTTTCAGGTTTTATACATTTACAGAGAATTCTATTTGGTGAGTACACCCTAATATTTTTGAAAATTTTTAACATGTCTATAATTTTTAGCATGTCTCTCTTTCATGTGCATTTAAATATATCTCAGACTCTTTTGCCCATCAGCTACTGCCAACCATGCTGAGATGAGCAACAGTAATGCACACTGGCCCTTTAGTATAGGTTAACACAAAGAATATATTCATAGTTTATTCTCATTTATGTATCAAAAGAACAACTAAAACATTCCTTGGGCTTGGAATCTAAAGATGCTACATTCTAATGAAAACCCAACAGAGGATAAACTTCTCTGCTTCTGGGGTCAAAGTGTATGAGGACATAGTTACCACAGGTAGTTCTCATAGCTTTTCAGAGGGAAGTAACATAGATGCTTTCTGAATTATGATGGAGTTCTATCATAAGTAAACTAACATATGCTTAAAGTAAGAGAAGTCAAAAACACATTGCATGCCTAGCCTAGTGCATAACCTAGGACACAGACACAGCAGATTTGGGTTGGCAGCTTCCCCTCCGAATGGCACACCTGGCCAAGAGCAGCAGCTCCCTCCACCTGCCTAGCATCAAGAAGGCACTGCACAGCAGAGCTAGCCTCAAACGGTTCAAACTGCAAAACCCAAGTACAGTTTTGGCTGAATGTAAATCACTTTTCTGCCATTTTAAAATTCAAAAATCTTAACTAGAACCATCATATGACAGAGACAATATGAGCATATAGATTTATTCATTCACTCTTATTTCTGTCCCCCAAATATTTATAACAAGTGCATATGTAACAGCTAGCACTCCATAAATTAAGAACCTAGAAAGAAAAGGCTTGACCTCAGAAATACATTTGTAAATTTATGTATGCATTCATTATTTCTAATGGTATATACACTTGTGTGGTAACATATGTATATTTTTTTTAAAAATCTAAGGTCTTTTAAACAAAAGACTCTATAAGAACTAATTTAATAATATTTTAAGTAAGTAATGTGAAAAACAAAAGTTACAGATGGCTTGGAACTCCAAGGGTTCTCAATATCTTGAATAGCCTGGGTGACCTTTTATATAAAAGTGGATCTCATGTCTCCAAAGTTTTCAGTCCAACCCTGCACTTTTAGTGAGCAAGCATGTGCTGGGCCCGGTCCTGTTTCCTGTGACAAAAGGTGCTCTCAGGATGACATGCCAGTTGAGAGCAGTGTGACCCAGAGAACTGCCTGCAAATTATTTGCTAACAGTACACAGTAAATACACAGATTATATGCAAGCATTCAGAAATCTTAAAAGCCATTTATCAGAATCACTTTTTAAGTATCATATTTGAATCTAGTAAAAATAGGGGAGCTTATACTTTTGTTTATACCTTCTTTTTCTATCTCATGTTCTAGTTCATTTTATTACATCTAGTGTGTAATGGATTACAATTCCAAAGCATAACGGTGTCTGCAATTGACTGAAGATGATGCAGATAACCCTGTTCCTGTCGGGATCTGTCTAGAGGGGCAGCGTCAGCTTTGTTGCTGCTTGGCTAATGCCAGTGCCCATAAAGAGCATGAAGGATAAGGAAGGAAGGAGTTTGTCTCTTCAATAAGAACAAAATTTACCTTTGTGTGTCAGTTAAACCATGAGGAAGCAATCAGGAAAGCTAAAAACCCATTTCATTGTTAAAAGGTAAATTCAAAAGTTTAGAAGAAACCACAAAGGAATTCTACCAAGGTCTTAATAAGAACAATGTCAAGCACTGGATGATTCCAACTGCAACAGCCCCATGGTCATTATCAAGCCACCAGATTGAGGTTAGTTTTTACTTTAATTAATCTAATGAATCGGCTGTCTGGCTTCAATAGACATTTTTTAAATGTCACTGCGTACCTCGGGGCTGCAAGTGAACTGGTGGCATGCTCTCCTGCACCATCTTGAATGCATTAACTCTTGCCCACGGTGACATTTTACATCTGCATCCTCATATGCCCTGATAATGTAGTCAATTTGTGCTTTATTAACCCAATTAAAATACAGAAATGTTAGGGAATGGAAATTTACAAAATTAGAACAATTCCTTAAAATAGACTATATCTTCCATTAAATAAAATGTGGGACTATAGCTGCCAGATTTAGTTAACTTAAAAGCCCAGAATCCTAAATGCTAAACACAGGAAATACTAATCTAATTATAAGAGAATGCACCATTTAAATTTAGGTTTTGTATTAATTTAGGCTTATACATAGTAGGCCTGCTAGGTAAATCTGAAAGACATGTAGACTGAATATGTGTACCTATATAAAACTAAAAGGCAAAGGAGAAAAATATTAGGATGCAAAAATAATTAACTGTACCTTGAATGAAATCCACCCACATTCACAAACTCTAGTTCCACTTTACCTATTCGAATAAGAGCCTTATCTTTTCTAAATTGGTCTTCCCAGCATGAAGTCCAGGGCAGGCACTCCACGAAATGACTGCTCCCTTGGAAACAAAGTGAGCATGTTTTAAATCCTTGAGATCATGGACCACACTTGTATATCTCTTTAGGGGCTTATCTGATTTACCTTAGATATGGGCCACTTAGAACATCTTTTCATGTTCCCTTGCTCTAAAAGAACTTACTAGGGCTTAAAAATTCTACTCCAAAGGCAGATAGAAAATCAACAAATGCTGCAGATAAGGAACAAATCACAGAGATTCATTCTGATGGGGAAAAAATATACCAATGCTTTTGATTACTATGCCTGCAACTCCAGTGGCTGTGAGGATAGGTGAGAGTGAGGTGGTTCCAGAGATAGCCTACAATTTTCTTTAGAAAAGACATTTAGGGTAGTCTGGAGGCTGAGGCAGGAGGATAACAAGTTTGAGGGGAGGCTGAGCTAAATAGGGAGTCTCTGTCTCAAAAAAAATTTTTAAGGTACAGGAGGAGGAAATCAATTAAAAACATAAATTCTAGTGTAAGAATCATGGTGGGGGAGAATATCCAGAGACATTACCCCCATCAGCAACAACACACAAAGGGGTGGAGGGAACCTGGCTGCCTCCTATGCTTATCCATAAGACCCTATCCCATGGATTGATCCAGTCTGCCCACCGAGGAGGATACCCAGTGGATTGGGACAGGGAGGAGGGAAATGAGGATACCAACATAATATTTGCTAATATAATGTATCTAATTTGGACAAGAAAGATATCAATTTTTTTTAAAAAAAGAGAAAAAAATGCTGGAAAAAGGAATAAGAGAAATGGCTCAGCAGTTACAGGTGCATACAAAGCCAGCTGGCTTGGACTCGGTCCCCCAGTACCTACATAAAGCAGATACACAAGTGGTGCGTGTTTCTGGAGTTTGTTCACAGTGGCTGGAGGCTCGGGTGCTCCCATGCTCACTCACTTGAACACACTTGCATGCTCTTGCTCTTTCTCTCATTTCCTCTCTCATAAATAAAAATTTAAAAATAAATATATATATTTAAAGTACTGGAATGAAATCAGAGATGGGGCAGGGGGATGGAGAGAGGAGGAGGTGAGAGTAAAAATTAACCAAAACTAAAGATGCAAAAGTTATATGGAAACCTACTATTTGAAAGCTAACTAAAAATGAGAGAGAGAGAGAGAGAGAGAGAGAGAGAGAGAGAGAGAGAGAGAGAATGCCAGGCATTGTGGCGCACACCTTTAATCCCAGAACTCGGGAGCAGAAGTAGGAGGATCAATGTGAGCTAAAGGCCAGTCTGAGACTACATAGTAAATTCCAGGTCAGCCTGAGCTACAGTGATATCCTACCTCAAAACAAACAAACAAACAAACAAACAAACAAACAAAGAGTTTGAGGGCTGGAGAGATGGCTCAGTGGTTAAGTGTGCTTCCTGAACAGACATGAGAACTGTGAGGGCCTAAAACCACCAAAAGTTCAATCTTCAGATCCCACATCAACAGGTAGGTATGGCTACACATGCCTGTAAGCCCAATCCCTCAAAGAAGAGTGAAGAGACCCAGGAATCTCCCAGTCTTTCAGAAAAGCGGCAGGCCCCAGTATCAGTAAGTGACCCTAGCTCAAATAGAAAGAAAGGCTGGAGTGCGACATCGGAGGGCTGGCTATGGCCACTGCAGGCAGATGCCACTTGGGGTGCCACAAGGGCACACAGACATGCATACGCCACAACACATTACACCAACACATACACACAAGCAAGCCAGTGTGTGTGTGTGTGTGTGTGTGTGTGTGTGTGTGTGTGTGTGTGTGTACAGTCGGAATAAAGGAATCCTACAGAGGTGTGTAAAGTTGATCCCAGAAACCAGAGGTTAACTGAAAACTCAGTGTGAGGTGAGATAACCCCCAATGAGTTGTTGTTGGGAAGCCCACAGAGGCCCCTAAAAGAATACAGCCTACTGCCATTGTTCTTAGTTGCCTACCAGCTCTAGAACATAAGTCCCTAATGCTGAAGACAGCATACACACTGGTTGAAGGACATAGATCTAGCTAGATCTGAGCTGGAAGCTTCTTCCTAGCTGCCAAGTTTTCAAAGTGCCTGAAGGTGTCAGCAGGCTGCTAGGGGAGAGAGACCTGTGAACTCTGCTCTACAACTAATCTGCCAAGCAAGATATGGCCCTGGCTACAGTCATAGCATGACTATTTCAGGAGCAACCTACTACTTTCTGATTGGATTTGAGGCCTGCTCCAGAGAAGGGAATTCATCATACGTGCTATTATAAACCTGGTCACAAGCCTGAGGCTGGGGGAAGGAAGGGTTAGGAGGGGGACCTACTACTTTCGTTATGCTAAATAGATAGGCTGTCAAGTGGCCTTAGAAATATTTGTTTATGCCCACAGATGAGTGCTGCTCTCAGCCTCAATCATGGAAGTCTTCTTTTGTAATGCACAGAAGTTGATGCAGAGACCGAAAGCTGGCAAGAAGGCTAAGAGTAAGTGACTATGGACTGTCTAGCCCTAAATGGAACATCTATACCACTCCTTCAACGTTCAGGACACATTGCAAGAGAAGGTGTAAAGAATATAAGAACCAGAGAAGAGGAAGGAGTGCTATGGAGTGCTGTCTACTTGACCAGGAAATGGCCTTTACTCTCCAGAAACAGTCTGTTGTCTATAACAAAAGCAAAAACAGGAGCACTTCTGGAAAGAAAGAAAAGATTTTACAAAGCAAAACACTGCATTTAAATCCAGAAATAAAGTTATTTGCTGTATTTTATTAATAATAAAAGAAGCTAATGTGACATTTAGGGGAAAAGAAATGAAAAAGAGACAGATGAAACAATTGAGTTGTGATTGTAAACTCAGAATTAAATTCCATACTAGAGGTAATGAAAAATCCATAACAAATGAGGGAAATTGGAGGATAAACATCAGTTAAAGTCATGGAACCAAAGCATCCATAAGGAGATGGAAACAGCATGAACGACAAGGGATACAGAGGACAAAAAGTGGGAGATCTAAACTAGAAGTAACAGAGTTAGTGGTATGGCTTGCTGGCAGAATCCTTGTTTAGCATAGACAAGGTCCTGGGTTCAATCCCCACCCAAAAAAAAAAAAAAATCAATCAAAGGTAATGGGTACTCTAGCAATGAAGGAGAAAACAAGAGAGTGTGTGTATGTGTGTATATATATTTTATCTGTCTCTATATTCATATCTATCTACATCTTTATCTAGAGACCAGGAGATGGAAAGCAAATTGGAAAGCAAAAAGAGAAGTCTTATTGAAAATTATAAATTTTAAAAATATGTTAAAAATACTAGGGTACGGGCTCGAGAAATGGTTCAGTGGTTAAAGACATTTGTTTGCAAAGCCTGATGGCCTGGGTTTGACTCTCCAGTACCCACGTAAAGCCAGATGCACACAGGGGTGCATGTGCGTGGAGCTTGTTTGCAGTGGCAGGAGGCCACAGTATACCCATATGTATTTTCTCTCTCTTTTTCTCAAATAAATAAAAGGATTTAAAATATAAAAAATTGAAAGTACTACAGTTAACAAATCAAAAGGAGAGAATGATTACAAGAGGAAAAATATGACATTCATGGAAGAACTTCCTCGTGCTCTTGGAAACATGGATTGTCCAAGGGAAGTGATGTTCACAGCACTTTGAGGAGAAAATCCAAGAGCAATTCTACACCCAGTGGGGTTTTCATTAGCAAAAACAACAAAAGCATCAAAGAAGACCTTCAAAGTTTTTTCTGAAACATTCCCCTGAGGTGATAAAAAATAATCTATACAAAGAATTAAAGAATGGAGGTAGAACTGAGGAGGATGGTTTAAACCAGTGACTTTTAATGAAGGTAAGCTATGAGACTGAACAGCAGAAATACTAGAAGAAAATGTGGAGAATTAAAGGGAAAAGAAAATTTCTTTTTCTTTTTTTTTCTTTTCTTCTTCTAGAAAGCAAGCCACACAGATATGACATGGAGAGCTTAGGCCTATTATAGAAACAGCAGACACATTTTGTTTTGTTTTAAATTATAAATGCACTCTAGCTTAATCCAGTATTAGTCTATGAGAAAGCTTGCATGTGTTTCAGTTTTAATCTCTTGCTGGCTAATAGAGCTTTGGTAATTTAGATCTCAAAAGGACGGGATGAACAAGGGACCCATAGCCACAGCCATTCATCCAACTCAGGATAAGCCTAATGTGTTTGTGTTTTGCAGGATACAACGAGAGAGGTGTGGCCCATCTAACCTTACCAACCAACCTTAGGCCGATGGATGAGATCCTGACAAGAGAGGAGCCACCACAGTCATATCAGGGAGGATCCATAAGGAACTCA
>PVHP010031192.1:0-21190 GCA_004024765.1 Zapus hudsonius | reverse complement strand
CCATCCATCTATCCATACCACTCATCCACCCTTATATCCATTCACCCACCACCCATCCACCCACCCATCTGTCCATCTGTCCACCCAACTGCCCATCCATCTCTCCACCTACCCCCTCATCCATCTGCTTATACACCCATCCTGTCTCATGCCCACCCCACATCCATCCATCTATCCATTCACTGCTCCATCTCTCCATCCATCCGTCCATGACCCTGCCACTCCCTAGCTTGAAGTTTAACTTTAGTTCTCATCATGTTCCTATTTTCCTTCCCCTGATGCTTAGTATGAGCCGTATCATGTTCTGGCTTACTGAACTGAATGTCACTAAGGTCTACTGGGATAAGGCACCATAGAAAAGAACTATGATAATAACAGTGACCACAAATGTAATCTTGGTATTAGGGAGATGGAAGTGAAGGACAGGCCTGTACAATATGTAGTTTCTCTTAGGAGCATTATTTGATGAAGGATATTAAGAACTTTAGAATTCCCAAAGCTTTGATTTAACAAGACAGATTTCTGAAGTAAAAGAAATCAGATGTAGGGAAAACTTTTTGTTCACATATGTTCACCATAGTGTTATTTGTAAGAGATAAGGAAGGAAGGAAGGAAAGAAAGAAGAAAGGAAGAAAGAAAAAAGGAATTTACTAAATCTAAAAAGAGGGCATTGACTAAGTAAATTATGAAACTTTCATATATGCAGACACATGGCACCTTGGAAAACATTTAAAAGGTTGCTTTAAAAACTATAGAGAGAGTATAACCATATATATATATATGGTTATATATATATATGGTTATAAATATATATATATATATATATATTTACTACAATGAAGAAGAGGAGTCCTGGCATTAGCAGTAATTATTCATCTTTTGGACTTTTCTAGTGCTTTGCATTACATATACATGACTTAGATAATCAAAGAAAATGTCATTCACCATTTTGCAGCAGACCCAAAAGTATGGATGCAAGCTCTGATTCCAAGTCCGGGAGCGAGGTAGGGCAAGGCAGAGTGAGCGGTGTTCCTGTGGAAGTTCCACATTGGAGGTGGAAGTGCCTCTGCCAGAGGTCTTCAGAGGAGCAGGAGTGTGGCTGGGAGCTGGGAACACTGCCCAGAGGAGTTAGCTAGTAGTGCTTGCACAAGGTTTGGGAGCTGATGTAGAGATGGGATGCCTGAGTCCTAAAGGGCCATTGAGAGGCTTCCTGGCAGATGACACTGACATCCCTGGCTGGGATTCTCCTGTCTACTCTGAGAGGTAGGTTGAGAAAAGGGGACACAAGTGCACTGAGATCCACAATGCAGGAATCCCGCTTGCCTGAGAAAGCTTTGAGTAGCTGTGGAAATATTCAGGACTACTAAATATTTAAAGGGGCCATAATGGGAGGTGGGCCAAGGCACTATCATTTCTACATGAAGCCACATGGGTCTCCAGCTCTTGCCTCCCTGGGCCCAGTGCCAGCTGTAATGGCCTGTGCAGTTGGGACACTTAGCTGTGTCATACACTCATATCACTCATGGTGACACTTGCTGAAATTGATGAACACTGCAGGCATCATGACACAGACGAGACTGTAAGTTACAGTGCTATTAAGCTGCTCAGACAGCGGTGGCAGCAACCAGCCTGGAATTCATTAGCACAGAAGTGGTTGAAGTGAGGGGGTTGGCATGAGGGTGCTTTGCCTTCATGCACCAAGGAACCACAGGTCAGGACTGAAGGATGACAACAGACGAGCAAGGCCTCAAGGGGCTGCAGCAGGCCCTCTGGTCCTCAGAGAGTAGCGGGGGACATGGGCACCTCTCAGAAGCAAGTAGAGACCTGGATCTTGCAATTCTGGCCCAAGTTCAGAGGCTGACAAGTGAGGTGTTTTCTAATGCTTTACCTGTGGACTCCAGACCAGCAGTGCTAGGGACTGGAAACTTATTTCCTCAAAAATCACATATTGGTATTTAGAAGTGGGGCTTTTGAGAGGTGACCGGGGTCATAAGGTTGGAGTCTCACCAATGGGTGTTCTTATAAGAGATGGGAGAGAGTTTGCTTGCTGTCTGCTCTCAGCCACATGTGAAAATACAGTAAGAACGTGGTCATTTACAAACCAGAAAGTGGGCCTTAACTAGACACTGCACCTGCTGACACCTTGATCTTAGACTTCCCAGCCTTCAGAACTATGAAAAATACACGTTTGTTGTTTCAGCCACCCAGTTTATGGGATGTGTTCGAGTAGACCAAACCAAGAGAAGCAGCAGCAATGCCTGGAATTGCAGCCATACAGAATCCCAGATCCTAATCCAGATCTGGCACCCAAGGGGATCTGGGGAAGAGGTCCAGCAACCCGAGCTTCACCAAGCAAGCCCTCCTGGTCATGTGGATGCAGTGCAGGAGTGAGAGCAGAATTTCTGCTTTAGGCCACCTGACAGGGCAGAGCAGCTGTTTACTGGAGTGTGAACATAAGCTAACCATTTAACCTCTGAACCCCAATGCCTCTATCCATTACCAAGGGCACAAGGTCACCTCCTCTCTGACTGTTGCAGGGATGAGTGTGATGTTTATGAAATTCTTAGAACATTAGTAAACATTAATAAGTAGCAGCAAGGTGCTTTCGCAAGGAGTCAGGGTAAATGTTAACACCAGCTGGTTATTTGGGAGCATTTACCAAACTCCTACTACATACGTGGAGTTGTGCTGGGCCCTGGGATACAGAGCGCATGAGACATGAAGCTTGTCTCTGTGCTTCCATGAAAGGAAACAGATTCTCAACTGGCAAAAATCCAGATGATTCTTGTGGTGTAAGAGGCCACACCAGGGACTTAGCCCTGTCTGGAAAAGTCTCATAAAAGTAACATCTAATTTAAAATGTAAAGAGTTAATAAAAGCCATTCCAATTAGCAGGAAATAGAGAGTCAATAAGAGCCATGTTGAATGGCAGAAGAGGGGGTGTCAGTGAGGAGGTGCAAGGGCCCTGGTCAAGTCAGTGACAGCAAAGGACCGGTGAGGCTGTGCTGTGAGTGTGTCAGACATATGTGGATGGTGAGGTGACAGTCGGCAGATGAGGAGGGGTGATTTTACCTTGAGGTATATGGAAGGCATGAATGGGCTAGAAACTGGGAAGAAACACAAGATTCCATTTTTGAGAAATCACACTGGCTGGCGGGAAGTGAGTGGATTGGAGACGAGTGACAAGAGAAGAATGCAGTGGGAATGGGGAGAAGTAGGTTAAAGGGTTTTTAGGATTTGGTGATTCACCGAGGGTGGCCTCCTCAATCAAAGAACGGGCCTTGTCACAGAGCTAAGACACCATGTTCTCTTGTCACAGGACATAGAAAAAGGAAGCTGGATTGGGCTGGAGGCATCTTTCCTGCTGGCTCTCCATCCCAGTGCCAGGAAGTGTTATAAGATGCCAGGGGAGAACAGTCATCAACAGTCTCACTCAGCTGTACTGACCAGCTAGGTAAGATGTGGCCACTGATACAATACTGCTAAGTCTGTTATGGGGTGACCAGTCATTTTCTGGCTGGATTTGAGACCTGGCCCATAGGAGGAAATCTTCATTTGATACTGTAAGTCCAGTGAAAAGCCTATGACTGAAGGTATCCATAAGCCCTAGTGGGGAGAGATGGGTACTGAGCGCCCCCTGGGGTCTAGGCAATGGGACTAAAGTGCTAGGAGTCAGAGACTAAGCCTATGCTGTTCTAGCCAGCATCCCTTCTTTCCTCACTGGCATGCTTCATCCTAGTGGGTAGGAGTGTCCTTCTTTCTGGGCCTGTCCTTTAAAACACCAGTGCTCTGGCAGCAGGTTCACAGTCCCTAGGAACTGGACAGAGGCCAGACATTCTTTTGGGCTCCTATAACCTTGAGTGGGCAAGCAGAAGATGGGATGGCACAGAACAGGGTCCTAGCAAGATATTAGCCAGGTTGAGAAGGCCTGCCCCAGGCCTATGTGGGCTTGGTGGCCTCATGGAATTGGAGAAGACCTTGAGAAGCAAACTGTCTAAGAAGTATGTTTAAACTCTTTCTACGGAATGCATCCTAAAGAGATAATCAGGTGCAATTCAAAGATTTAACTATGAGGGCATTCATGACCATTTATAGCAAAATAAATAACTTAATTAATTAAAATATATATATTTATATGTAGTAACAACCTAAAACATATATAAGCACACCATAATTAAAATGACTCCCGACTGTTAAGCTTAGTGACATGTCAAAATGTTGATTATATATTGGTGAGTGAAAAAACATATACAAGTAATGGGAACAAATAGTGTTCCCAAATACTATTATTACAGTTCATTTTTTAATAGTAGGGAGACTAGGGATGGGTTTACACTTTTTGTGATTTATACTTGGCCATTTTTATGCAGTAAATTTATATTGATTTTTGTATAGAAAAATATTTTCTTCAAAGAGCAGAAGGTCAGAGAGCTGTGTGAAGCAGGAAGCGTGTGTATCTGAGAAGGCAGGTCTGGAAGTGGGGCAGGAGGTGACCTGAGGGTTGCTACAGGAAGGCCCTCACGTAACTCCAGGTCTTCTAAGCACCACTGCATCCCTGCATCCCCAACTCTACCTCTTCAACCACTGTCAGTATCCCCCCACACACACACCCGCAAAATCTCCTTTGCAGGAATGAGACCCTTTCCTTTAAATACATCACATCCCTTCATTCATTCAATGCATGTCTTGGAGCACTTCCTGTGTGCCCTGAGGTGGTTATCAGAGAGTTACTTCTGTTGAATTGATAAGAAGAAGAGGCTATGCACAGGAAGCCTGGGTTCCAAGAGGCCTGCGGAGCCTCCGTTAGAAGCAGGAATTTTTAAGCATGGGGTTCCAGAGCAGGATCAAGGTTTCCTTGATAAGTTCAAGGTCACAGCCAAGCAGGGAAAATGGCATCAGTGCAGAGAGGCCAGCTCTGAGTTAAGGAGGGTGAGCCCAGGAAGAGAGCCTAAGCCCTATAAGACAACAGACCTCCATCTCCAGGCAGGACAAGCTCTAAGAAGAGTGGTGTCCCTCCCCGACTTCCCTCTTAACCACTAGGGAGATGCTTCATGAGGTCCCTCGGACTCACAGAGAGGAAGGTGTTGTAATTACCTTCTCATTGCACCTGACCAAGAGCAGCTTATAAGAAGAAAAAAATGTTTATTTTGGCTTAACATTATTAAGCAGGGGAAAGTATGGCCTGAGCAGAGGCTGGACAGCACCTCTGCTCCAGCAGGTGGAAAACAGCAGCAGGAGAGTGAGCCAAACTCTGGCAACGGGGAGCTGGCTATGACACCCCAAATCCTGACCCAAGCAACACACCCCCTAGCAAGGCTCCACCTCCCAAATTGCCACCAGCTATGGACCAAGCATTCAGAACACGTGAGTTTATGGGGACATCTAATTCCAACCACCACAGAAGTTGAGGAGCAGATCACTACAGCCACCCTAAGGGGCCCCAGGTTGTCTGACTTTCATTAATTCCTCATTGCAACAGCCAGGGCCAGGGAATCCCTGACTGTCCTCTCTGAGGCCCTGCCCACACCCCCCGCACAGCTGAGCTGCCAGTGTTCTAAAAATGCCATCAGTCTGGTGGCTCTGCGCCGTGGACAAGCAGGACATATGCTGGCCATCAGGCAGCTTCCTATGTTTTCAAACTGAAGCATTTACCCTCTGCGGAAAGTCTTGTTTTTAAGCACTTCCCCTGACATTCACCTTGACAGATTCCATTAAAAATTAATTTATAGCCAAGTTCTTTGGGTAAATAAAGGTGACTACTCACTGGGTGTCTGTGGCGGGCCCATGGCCGCTTGCTCCGGGCCAGGACTAACTCAAGTGGATCATTTGTGTGGTGAGAGGCTCCCTCAACTAGCCACAGAGTCAAGGTGGAATGGACGAGAAAACAAACTCCCAAATGAGGGAGGGGGCAGAGGCAGGAGGATTAGAATTTGAAGGTTATTCTCGGCTAAATATCAAGTTCAAAGCCAGCACGTACTCTGACACTTGATTTCAAAACAACAAAACAAAACAGAAAACCTAGATGGTGCTCCTGTGGCCCCATCTCTAGGGAGACTGGGCAGGAGGAGTGCCAAAAGTTCAAGGCCAGCTTAGTCTACTAACTGATTTCCAGGCCAGTCAGGGTTACACAACAAGTCCTTGTTTAAAAACCACACAACAACAAAATACAGTAAAAAACAAAAAGCAACCCTGTTTGATTATGTCACACAAGTCTCATTTCCCTTCTAAACTCTGACAAGGCAGAGAGCTGGCCCCAGGACTCTTGTTGAGTCTACCAATCACAGGCAGACATGATGGAAAAAGACCTTTGACATACCCAAATCAAGCTAGTAAACACCAACCCTGAGCACCCCAGCACAGAGACCATGTCATCTCCCTACCTTCCCATGGCAGACATCACTAATCAATCCCTACCTGGCACAGAGCAGAGCTCAGGATCTATACCACATTGCCCCAGGCAACCACAGTCCCTCAAAGGAAGCTGCCACATCCCAAACCCTGGATGGCTGAAAAAAAAGTGGTGACTTGTCCTGGGGCGTGTAGGCAGCGTGGGGACTCAGAGGTGCCCCAGTGCCAATGTCTGCTCCTCCTGCCCACATGGTCCTGTCATGGAGATGGGCTCACCGTGCCCCACTCCACCTGCCTCAGCTCTTTCTCCTTCTCAGCTTCTGGGTCAGCCCTGTGGCACAGCCTCCTCACCTACCGGGAAGCCCCGGCATCTAATTATTGTCTCTGTGTGCATCAGGGAGTGTGGCATTACGAGGAAGTAAGTGTGCTAAGAGGTGCCGCGTCTCCAGAGAAGGTCAAGTGCTGCATATGTATAATATAAGATTAAGATTTTCCCCTTTTGTGGTGTACTTGATAAAATAATTTTGCTTTGACCTTTATAGAAACCCAGGTGTAAAAGCGGGCACCATGGAGTTTCCAGCTCCCCCAGGTCACCAAGTCATAAACACATAAATCTACACCGATATTACACAGCATCCAGGTGGGACAAGTAGACAAAATAAATGATATTTACTTTTTTGTCATAACAGAGCCAAAACTTTGAGACTATTCCTATGCTGAATTAAAGAACCATCTTGGGGGATAAGAGGCAGGAGTCCTGCCCACACTGCTCTGACTTTGCCTTCCTGGCAGAATTCCAGGTAAGAGGAGGAACCTGTCCAACTGCAGACAAGCAGGCAGGTGGGCAGACAAGTCTGGCCAGTTCTATCATCCCCCCACAGGGGCATCTCTTTGGAGGGGTTTCTGCTCCCAAACTGCAAGGATGATGTAAGATGGACTGTAAGTCCCAGAGTTGACTCAGAGAGTGGATGCTGATGAGTCAAGGTCAATGTTGACACAGTAAGGTGCTGTCCTCCCTAGAGTATCCGCCAAGCACTGGGGAGTAGAACATACCATGTCTGCCTGAGTGTATGCAAAGACAGATTTGTGAGATCTATCTTGTGTGACCCATGACTTCTGCTCAGTGGTCACAACTAGCTGAAAAATGGATCTCACAGGTGCTGGCTGAGGAACTCGCCTTCTTTCTTTTTAAAAATTTTTATTCATTTATTTACAAGCAGAGAGAATCAGAGAGAAGAAAGATAGAGAAAATGGGCCGGGGCTTCCAGTCGCTGCAAACGAACTCCAGGTATATGCATCACTGTGCATCTGGCTTTACTTGGGTACTGGGGAATCAAATTTGGGTTGTTAGACTTTGCAGGCAAGCACCTTAATTGCTAAGCTATCTCTCTAGCCCTCCCCTTCTTTCTGAGCAATTGTGTGGCCAACCATAGGTTGAGCCCAGAGGCTGTAGGAACCAAGCAGTGTGTGTGGTGGATCATAGCAGCTGAGAAAGCACACCCAGAGAGGTGTGCTACGTGTGAAGGGCCAGATAGCCATGCTTTCTAGTGATCATATATTCCCAGGTGTTGAGAGGTAATTTCAGCATGCTGCGCATGTCCTCCCTGTCTACGGTTTCTTGGATGAACATTAATGTCACCCATTGCCTTCAGGGGTGTCAGTTAAGCATGATTAAGGGAGATGCCTGCCTGCAGCAAGGATCAGAGGTGTTAAGGACGCACTTGCCACTTAGATCGTGATGTTCGCTTAGGGGAGGCAGAAACGGCTTGAAGAAAGGCACCTCAGCAGGAAGGAACAGAGGCACAGCCAGGTGAGAAGCTCC
Source organism: Zapus hudsonius (assembly GCA_004024765.1). Lineage (NCBI taxonomy): Eukaryota > Metazoa > Chordata > Mammalia > Rodentia > Dipodidae > Zapus > Zapus hudsonius. Next base: position 13,020 of record PVHP010031192.1, on the reverse strand, counting down.
CCAGGGGAAGCAGGAGGTGGCTGGAAGGCCCTACAGAGCCATGAGAGGAAGGACTTGTCCAAAGCAATCTGCAGGATGCAAGACCAGGACTGAAGGAGTGATTAGCACCTAGCTGGACAGATGGACACCATGCTGGTCCCTCTGCTGCTAAGGAAAGAGCCTGCTTCCCCTTGCCTAGACTCAACCCCAGGCCTTTGGAGACAGGCCAGCAGGGGCTTCTATAAAAATAAGACTGGGGGTATGGGGTGGGGGGATTACACAGTGGTCAAAGGTGCCTGCTCCACAAGCCTGATGACCAGGGTTGCATCCTCGCCACCCATGTGAAGCCCCATGCACAGTGGCACACATGTCTGTGACCCCACCTGCCTATAGTTATGGGACTTTGAATCAGGGGATCTCAAAGCTCATGTCTGGTGTTCACAGTGATAAAACAATAGGAGAGACCCTGTCTAAGAACAAGTGGAAGGAGAGGACCAACACCTCGCCAGGGCTATCTTCTCTCTCTTTCTCTCTCTCTCTCTCTCTGTCTCTCTCTCTCTCTCTCACACACACACACATATGTATATAACATATATAACATATATATATTATATATATATTATATACCAGTTAATTGTATTATTATTTGAATATATACATATATGTAAATATATATATATACAAATAGTAATAATAATAATAACTGGTATCTCCTTCCCAGAGCAGGACAGGGGACAAATGTTGGGTTTCTGGGCAGTTGTTCATATCCTCAAGTCTTGAGTGGTTTCCTGCCACCCTTCTATGGAAAGGTCGATCCTAAGTCAACTACCACCCATCCTAATTAGTTATAAAATGGTCTAAATATTAAGAACAATTGTGTTAATGATAACCCCAAACTGGGTCTAATGGTAGTCACCTGTAATTTTAGTACTTGGTCGGTATATTAGAAGTTCATTATCTTGATTTACATACAATAGTGGAAGCCAGCCTGGGCTATAGGAGACCCACAAAGCAACAAGAATAGTAATGAAAATGGTGACCAACTTTTACCTTGGTCTAGGCCCCTTGCTCAGAATAAACCTGGGGCCTCCTCACAGCAGTCCCAAAGTATAATTACCCTCAAATGGGAAACGGAGGCTCAGATTCACTTAGTAACTTGTGGTACAACCTGGAGCTGAGCACAGGCTGCCTGACTCCAGGCATTTGACAGATCACTGACTGATTTTTTTTTATATCAGGTACATTTATTGGAATCAACAAAAGGTAGTATGTATTGCATAAGATATAAACAATGCTCACATGACTTCATGGGAAAAGGGCACATGGGAGCAAGCTCTAACCTTTTGTGGAGGAGGCTTTGCTCTCCTCATATGTAAAGATGGAGTAACAGCACGCCTACCTCAGAGAGTTGTTTTGATGATTAAACTAGTTAATATAAGGTGTTTGATGCAGTATCTGACAAGTAACGGCTGCTCAAATAACACAGCAGTTAATATTTTCTATTACAAATAATTTTTGTGTTCACGCTAAAGTATCATCACTTTGTTAGTATTTTGTATTTTAAAAGTCAGTATTTCTCCCACCACGTGGTTCATTAATGCATGGGCATCGGTTTGAATTTCTAAGATGTCAGCAAAAATCCTATATGTTGCTCTAGGACTTATGGGGAATGGCTTTCAGGAGAGAAAGGTGTCTCTTCTTTGACCCACCTTCATTCTTGCTGGCTGGAAAATAGACATGATGGCTAGAACTCAAGCAGACACCTTGGACTATGAGGAAGAAATTGTGTTAGAGATGTCAGAGAAATAAGAGAGAATACAGCTGGGTCTTTGGTATAGGGCACCACATAAGGGTGGATTTGTTTTACATGGTGGCAAGAATTGTGCTCTGTCTCTCTTTTCCTTTCTAACTCTGGTGGGTGTGGCTGTGTATTGCTGCAGAACAAACTCAGCAAACACTAACTTAGAGGTAGGTTATGTATTGCTGCAAACAAACCCAGGGCCTTGCACATGCTAGGCGAGTGTTTGACCACTAAGCTCTCTATCCCTGGTCTCACATCTATCTTTAAGATCATAATTATCTTGATTTTTTTTATTTTCATGGGCAAATATAATACTGACATTCCATTTCTTTTTAAGTAAGCTTCATAAGAAAGACAGCAGCATTTGCCATCTCATTGATATTGAGGCTCAGAGAGGTTGAACTTGCCCAATGTTCCCTAGCGAGTCTCTAGAAGGGGCTATATTATCACTTTTCCTGTTGCTAGGACCAGGTGCCTGCCAAGAGCATCTTAAGAGGGGAAGCATGGCTCGTGGTGTGAGGAGATGCAGGCCATCGGGGCAGGGCAGTCATCGCTACAGGAGTGTGAGACAGCTGGTCACACTGCACCCAGAAGCAAGAAGCTGAGAGTGATGGATGCCTATGCTCAGCTCTCTTTCTCCTTTTTATCCAGTCCATGATCTCAGCCTACGGAATGGTGCCGCCCACAGTTTAGGTGGGTCTTCTTTCCTCAGTCAAACCTCCCTAGAAATGTCCTCGTGGATATACCCAGAGGCTTGATTACTTGATCAATATTAATCATCACAGAAGCAGAATTCAAAGCCTGTCTGCCTGGCTCCCAAGATCTTACCTTCACAGTTATTGACTAGAGTAGGTATCTATGGGGCTGTTGACCTTGTTCCACGGATCTGTGCACCAAGACTCAAACCCCCATGTTCAAGAGTATAAGAGCTCAGATGAGAGGCTTGGGGAAGGGATCAGATGCATTTCTTTTCTGCTCACTGAGGGCATCTTGCCCTACTTTCCCTGTCTCCAAAAGAAGGGAAGACAACTCTCTCTCTCTCTCTCTCTCTCTCTCTCTCTCTCTCTCTCTCTCTCTCTCTCTCTCTCTTGTCTATGTCACATGCTGGCCCTGCTTCCCTGAGGCCCCTGTGGCCTGAATTCCTGACCAGGTATGAAAACATGATGTTTGGATGTGTTTGCCAGGGAATCTGCAGAGGCCTGTGGCTTCTGGGGCACAGGGGGAAAGGAAGTGAGCACAAATGCTGGTGGAACCAGTTGTATCTTCCAGAAGGTGCTCAAGCAGCCTGGCACCACTGAAAGGACCGTGCCCACTTTTATCAGGTACAAGCTACAGATCTGAGAAGATGAGACATTTGCTGTGTATGGGACATATAGCACCTGGGTCACTGTCATTCCAATGTCCCAGCCCACTTCCCAGACAATTGTAGGATGGGATGTCAGGAATAGAAGGAGCCAGCCTGCTTGCCCACCACATGAGGGCCCAGAACACAGCACACCAAGGAATCTGCAAGCTTGTAGATGTCATCATCACCAGGCTAATGAATAGGCATTATGATCCTATGAAATTACATTACTGAATTTCCCTCTCCCATTTCTACAGGTAACGATCATTTGTTAATAACCTGGATAAAGGTCCATAAAACAATACTGCTCCCTTGTAACATGTCTGTCTCTTCATCCTCAATGAGAATCAAGGATTTCATCAGAGGAATATAATCCATCCACCAAAACGTGTCAATTATTTCAAGATGACAGGTATTCAATTCCCAGAGTCATCAGTGGGGGCTGGAAATGTATTGGTTCATGAAGCAAAGCACATTTCTAGAAGCACTCTCCCCATTTGGGAATCAAATAATAATTGCAATACCAAACCTTCACTTTCTAATGGAATTTTTCAAGGAGCTAAAGGGTTTTGACATATCCCTCACCAACCGGCTCTGAAACCAGTCTTCTTTGTGGGCTTCTAAAATGATGAAAGCATCATTTTATTTTTCCCAGTTTCCAGAAGAAAGTCTGATCATAAACTCAGAATCTAAATGATTTATATAAACAAAACATGCTGGAGGCAAAGAAAATATAACATAAGAGCCAGGTGTGGTAGCTCATGTCAGGGATCCCAGCATTTGGGGGGCAGAGGCACGAGGATGGCCAGCTAGAAGCCATCTTGGGCTTCATAAGAAGATCCAGGCCAGAATGGGTAAGAGCTTGAGATCCCATCTCAACAAAATAAAGCAAAATAATACAAGGAAGAAAGCTGGGCATGATGGCTCATGCTTATAATCCCAGAATTTAGGAGACTAAGACAGGATTACCTCGGGTTCAAAGACAGCCTAAATTACAAAATGAGACACCATCAAATATAGGAGAGAGAGAGAGAGAGACAGAGAGAGAGACAGAGAGAGACAGAGAGAGGAAGAAAAAAAAGAGGAGGAAGAGGAAATGGGTGGGGATGGAAAGGATGGTGAAAGGAAGAGGGAAGGAAGAGGAAGAGAGAGGAGGAGGGAGGAAGGAAAACAGGGAAGGAGGAAGGAAGGAAGGAAAGGAAGGAGGAAGGGAGGGAAGGGGGCCAAGGAAGAAAGGAAATCTATTTGGTCAGCCTTTGATCCTGAGTCTCTAGCCACTTAACTACAAAGCCTCAGAAATGCTGCTCCTTTACATCCTAGTAGAGGAACGAAAAGTTATCAATGATTGTTGGACAGCATATGAATGTGAGCATATAGAGGTGGAAGGAGAGAGAGTAGTCAGTCTCCTCTATTAGGTGAGAGAGAAGGAAGGCTCCCAGAGGAGGTGGTAGCTCTTTGGGGTTATGAAGGGTGAATAGGAGTTTACTTGATAAATAAAATGAAGAAAGGCATTGCAGGCAGAGGAAATGGCATAAACAAAGTCATGGTGGTCGCGTGGGTCAAAGATATTTGGTAGCTTGCTAGTGTCCTTACTGTATGCCCACCACCTTCTGTCTTCATGAAGAGAGAGACTGGGTATGCCAAATAGGCGGGGAAGTCTTGAACAGGGCAGATTGTTGAGCTTTGAGATAAATAGGTATCATGGGTTTGTGTTAGGACCCATGCAGCTCCTCACTGTCCTAGATCATCGCTCCTGTCCTGCTTCTAACTTCACAGATCTCATCAAAGAATCCTGAGAGGCATCTGATTCTGGAACACTGAGAGTGGGGGGTGTTCAAACATGGACTGGGCCGCTCTGTCTTCCTAAATCCAAGGTAGGCTCTCTCCAGTGTCTCCAGCCCTTTTTTGTTCTCAGTTCCTCCTCGGTTCAGAGCAGAACCAGTGAAATGCAGAGGCCCTACATCCCAGGCACATTTCCCTTCCACCAAGAGGTGCCTAGGAGCCCATTCCTGTCCGAGGAGGGCCTTCCCTCTGAGTGCACACAGTGCCTTTCTCCAGAAAAAGCCTGCTCTCTGCTCTTAATCAGGGCAACACTTCAGACTTTTGCAGGGCCCACTGTGGATTTATGATTTAATTTGTGTGTATGGCACTAAGAAATGATTTCAGGGCTGGTCACTTAAGAAATGATTAAAGACCATCATTTCCAAGCCACAGCACTCCCTGGGGGAAGGGAAGTGGTTTGAGATGGAGGGAGGTGTTAATAATACCCTGAGATGGACAGGAGACGTCAGTCACCTGGGAAGGCAGAGGCAGGGAGCCGAAGGCCTGGATGCTGAAGGCTGTGGGCTCTTTCTCAGACACCCCAGTGTCTCAGAACAAGAGGAGCCACCCACACCCAACCTTCCAGATGCTATCTTTGCCCAGGCAGGCAGATGAAGGCAGGCATAATGTCCATGCGGCCCTGCCCCCAGGCATCTTTGCCTCTCTGGGCAGTTAACCTGGGCCAGAAGGTGCTTGATTTCAATGAGGAGGAAGGAAACAGAAAGTCATAAAGGAGTCCTCCCTCCAGTAGCTTGTCAAGTGTCGACCCAGACCGGAAATTCACACACAGGAGTTCTAAATCATGCCTGACATCTCTTCTCAGCTCATAGCCAAATGTCACACTGTACCAATTTATGAGGTGTGGCTCTAAAGTTCTGAGACCAGTAATGAGCTTACCAAGACACACTCAGCCTCTCTCTAGGAATTCCTCAAAGTCTGTTCTCTGTACTTCCATGTGTTAATCAACTAACTCAGCCTGTGTAGCAGGCAGCTGAGCCAAGGACCAAGCCTACCGAGATGTGGGCTGGCAGCATGAAAGCTGGTGACTTAAGAATATGGCAGGAGGTAGCAATGGGGCCACCAAATTCACCCTCAGCATCACATCAAAGGCCTCTGTGGCCCAGAATCAGTTCCTGAGTTCTTGCTGCCTGTGAGGGACTCATGCAACCTCTCTGAGCCTTAGATTTGTCTGTGAGATGGGGTGAGGGGAAGCAGGAAGAGCGCTCTCACCTCGATGTTTATTGGCAAATGCATCCAAGGCTTGATGCTGATGTTAATTACAGCTCCCAGAGCTGCCTATTGGAGCCTCTCCAACATCCATCTTCATAAAGATACTGCGATTCCTTTCAAGCTTTTTATTTTATTATTTATTTATTTTAGTACATATTCTCCGAGTCTGGAGAGATGGCTCACTGGGTGTAAAGTGCCTGCTGTACAAGCTTAAGAACGTGAGTGTTTGGATCTCCAACACCCACAGAAAATACTGGGGGGGGGGGACCTGCATGCTTGTAATCCCAATGCTGCCGAGACAGAATCCCTGGGGCTCAACTTGCTAGCTAGTCTAGACAAATCTCTAAATTCTGGGTTCAGAAAAAGAAACTTTCTCAAAAAAAAAAGAGATAGGGAAATGATAGGAAATCAATCTTTGACTTATACACACACAAATTATGTTCATTCTCCTTTATGCTGTGTAACAGCTCTCAAGAGAAGAGACAGACTGGCTGGAAAGCAGCTCAGAGATGTCTGTAGAAATGACAGCGCTGAACTGTAGGCGAGCATTGTATGGTCTGGGTAGAAGTCACCCTCTCTAGACCGCACCTGCCTCCAAGGCAGGGTGAATGGTGAGAGGAGACTCACAGATCTGCTGGGTCTTGAGCATGTGCTCGTTCTCCGTTATTCATCTATCCTGCATCCAGTCAGCACACACAAGGTTATTATGTGACCCAGAGACCAGCCAAGTCATTGTGTGCCATGAAGAACCCCTTCCAGCTCCATGAGACTAAGCGAGACATGAGCACCATTCTCTCCGGGCTACAGACTAGGTGAGCTGGGACACCCAGAAAGCCAGGGCCGTGCCCTCCCCACATGGCGAAAGCAAGAGGGAGGCTCAGCTCATCTGGAGGCAGGCCTTCTGGAGAGATTTTCCCATCAGTCTGCAGGGCTTCTCCATCAATAATGATCCCGACTATAATGAAGATAAATATTTTGCATTGAATAGTCGCTTTTTCACATGGGAAAAAGCTATTCAAATTAAAGACACTTTGGTCTCTCTTTCTCTCTCCCCCCTTACATTTATTTCATTTGCTTGGCATATATCTGAGTTGAAATATATATATATATATATATATATATATATATATATATATCATTCATGAGAAAACAGACAAAGGGCAAAACATATCCAGCAGAGAGTCTTCACCCGGCCTAGAGGACTGCCACCATGAACACACCCATAATGCTCTGGAGACGTAGAGGTCCAGGGACGGGACCAGCAGCCAAGCCTCATGGAGTGAGGAGTTCCAGGACATCTCTGGGCTCCCTGAGTATTAGTGAATGAAACAGAAAGGGTGCAGGATGCAAGGGACTCATTTGCCCTGTATTACTATTGTTTTTCACATGCAGGCTTTAATTAACCAGTCACCACCTCCTGCCTACTGCACACCTAAGGAAATTTCCAGCTGGAGAAGTCCAAGAGCAGCATGTGGGAGCCCCGCCACCTCCACCTTCCCTTTCCCCAGCCGGGGAGAAGGTGCTTCTCCAGATGGGACCAAGCACCCTTTCCTCTCACCCCTGCCCCACTGCCTGTCACTTCCTGTACTCATGGTTTCAGCTTCTCTCCTGCTGCCTTCTGTTTTCTCCTCTTCTTATTTATTAATACAGGGTCTTAGGTAGCCCAGGCCGGCCTTGAACTTACTATGTAGATAAGGATGACATTGAACTCCTGGTACTCCTGCTTCTGCTCTCCTAGTGCTAAGATTACAGAGTTGTGTCACCATGCCCTGCTCTCCTGTGTTGTAAACATCCTCCCCTAAGCCTATGACCTCCCTAATATCTCCAACTGTCACCATATTCTGCCCTCTTATATTCTGAGCTATTATCCAGTCCCCCTGCTTTCATCTTCCCCAGTGCCCCTGCCCCCCGCAGCTTGTTTCCTCTACACACCCGACAGAGATCTCAGGCTGTGACTGGGACAGGCTATTTCTTGCTTAAATGCTCTTATGGCTCCTTCCACACTCAACAATGGAACCCAGGAACTGGACTGAGTATCTCTCTGACTTTGGATGGTGGGGAAAGGGGCTCTGCTCGCCTTTGCAGCTTCTCCCTTTCTGTGCTTCCCCAGCAGTGCTGAGAGTTTGGGGCAAGCCTGAGCTGCAAGGAACATGTGCCCAGCCATCCTGGCTGCCTGATGAGTTCCCACCCACCAGTCAAAGCTGCTCATGGCCTTTCTCCTCCCTGAAGCCCATACAGCTCCAAGCAGTGGCAGGTGTCTGCGCATCTCCACAGCAGAACACCCCACCCTAGATATAGATATGACTGCCTATGTACCTGCCAGCCACCCCCGCCAAGCTGCTCCAATACTCTGTACTTCTTTGCCTGCCAGTACCTAAGCAGCACTCAGGAATGTGTAGAATGGGCAAAAATTTGGGTACAGAAGACATTTTAAGAGCTTTGACTTTTTTACTTTTCTTACTCTACAGCTGGTATGATCTAAGATGTTGTTCACACATATCTCACTGTCTGGAGTGCCCTTCTCTGCCATCTCTAAACCTGAAATGTGTCCTCTTCCTAGATGAACTCACATTCCATACTACCCATGGATGTACCCCATCTCCCAGATGGCAAGAATGTCTCCTTCCAGAGCGTTCCATTAGTGCCATGAGGGAAGGTGGGAGGGAAGGGGCAGGTGTAAGGTGCAGATCCTCTAGCTAGCTGGGCGGGACCATGGGAAGGAATCTAACCTTAGGATGCCTCAAGCTCCCATCTGTAAACTAGGAATAATAGTTGAGGATGGACTCTGGTGTCCATGTGAAGTAACTGACATACAGGCACACAAAAGAGATCATCGCCATCATCATCGCCATCATCATCTAGTGTCTCTCACTAAACACCTGAAAATACAGGCTCTGCCCAAGTCAACGCTACACCTCTATGCCAAAGGTCCTCACTTAACTCGTAGATGTTTCCAGTACTTGTTGAATTGAGTTAATTATAAGACTGTCTTCGCACCCATAATGGGTCTTTGGTCTTCCTGTCTGATCACAGCAATCCTATAGTCCCCACATGAACCTGTGGTTTCCCTTCTTCCTCCCTACTCTTTAGAGGTCTTTTGGGGCAATGCTTGTATGCCTCTGAGTCCCGCCTTTTCTGTCAATTACCCATACTGAGGAGAGCCTACATTTCGTGCCTCCAGCCTGGGCCTTCTGCTCAGATCTCCCCACTCCTGCTGTGGCTCCATCTGCCTCCCAGTGAGGCGTGCACAGGCCTCCGCCTCTGCTTCCTCGGCTTCCCTCCAGGAGCTGTGTGGCTCTGAGCTCTCCACACAGTCAAATGGCCGCCCTTCTGCACTTCCTGCCCTCTTGATGCTGCTCTGCCTCTATGTGCACAGCCTTTGCCTTGTGGGTCTTAGAGGGGCATATCCCCACCCAGGTTGTCAGGTGGAAAATCAGCCCCCATCACTGCCTATGCCCCTTTCAGCAGGCTCACAAGAGATGCAAACATGAGAACTACAATTCCCAGAGTGCTAAGCAGGACATGCATTAGAGTCCACCAATGAGAGACTTCCTTCCAGACATGGAGTGGAAGAGTAATGAAAGCTCTGATGTTGCTCCCCAGGTAGTGGAGGGCCGCAGCCCAAGGGTTTCAGAAGACAGAAAGTTGTCAGAAACCACCGGGTGGTTTCTGTATATCACCTGCTTTAATACTAGAGGTGGCCATGACCATCGCTGACAGAGGCTTCCAGCTACTGAAACCCTGAAAGTTAGTGATGAACCTGAGGATGGCCAGTGGCCTAGCTTGACCTTGGTCTCTCGACCTTTGTCAAGACTTTTAAAGAAGGGACTGGAGGTATAGTTCAGTGGTATAGCACTTTTATAGCATGCTTCAGGCCCTGGACTTGATCCCAAGCACTAAATGTTTTGTAAGCATTAGAATTCAATGTCAAATACAGTTCAAGGGCTGGGAGACAGGTCAGCTAGTAAAATTCTGGCTTCATAATCATGAAAACATGAGTATTTATCCAAAATACCCACTATAAAATGCTAGGTCTGGTGCTGTATGCCTGTAATCCAGGGCTGGGGAGGTGGGGACAGGCAGATCCCTGGGGCTTGCTGGCCAGCCAATTTATCCTAATTGGTGAGCTTCGGGCCAATGAGAGACCTTGTTTGAAAAAAAGTGGTTGGTGTTTCTGAGGAATAACACTGAACGTTATACTCTGACCTTCACACATACATGGACCTGCACACATGCACATACAAACACACACACACACACACACACACACACACACACACACACAAGCACATGCACACACAATCTAATTCGACTTTAAATAACTTGGAATGTTTCTATATACACTCCCTTTGCTTGCTCATTCTCTCTCTCCCTCTCTCTCAGACTTAATAAAAATGTTTCGTTCTAAAATAAATTTTTAAAAATCCTCTCCAGATTATGCTGCACACTTGGAGAATGGAGGGGAGCATATTCCCAGGTAGAAGGACTACAAAGCACCTCCAAGGCTTTACTGTGGTGGTGAGGAGGGGCAGAGGGCAAAGCAAAGCACGGCCCTCTTTCTCTTGACTCTCCTCCCCTCCAGATGGAGACAGCTGAAGATTGAAATGAAAGATGCCTGTCTGAACTGGATGTCAGAGCATCAGTCAACGATGAATACACAGTGGCAAGAGGCCAGATGCTGAACAGAGCTTATATCACTTGGCTCTGAAGACAGCACACTAACCTTGCACAATGATACAGCAAATACCCATCATGGGAAGAGTTCACTCTGGGGAAGCTATTGCTCTTAGGGATCAGCAACACCGTCCTGTTTTTGGTTTGGGTGTGTGTGTGTGTGTGTGTGTAGATGTGGGTGCACATGTGTTCTCAATCACGCGGAGGTCAGAGGACAACCTCAGGTGTTATCAACCTTTTAAGAGACAGCGTCTCTCACTGGCCAAGAGCTTGCCAAACAGGCTGGACTGGCTGGCCAGTGAGCCCCAGGGATCCTGTATCTGCCTCCCCAGAGCTGGAATTACAAGTGGCCACTACTGTACACCTGAAATTTTTTACATCGGTTCTGGAATTGAACTCAAGGTCTCATGATTGCAAGGAAGCAATTTACAGATCAAGCCATCTCTGTTTGAGTTTCCTACCAGCCTTCAAGGTAGCTCTTTTCAACACACCATTTGACATAAATGGAGAGAGAAGCAGAGAGAGGTGTAAGTAGCTAGCCTGAACCAGACTAAAGTCTCAGGAAGGCATTTTTGGAAGCTTTTCATCATGAACTGAAGCCATTTCACTGGTGCTCAAATCCCAAAGATGGCAAATTGTCCCATTAACCAACTACTCTGCTTTCTGTACCCCTCACACAGCTGCCTCCGCCCGTTGCCCAGGACCACACTCTCCTCAGACTGTGCGGGCACGAACTCCTTCAGGCTCTGCCTTTGCCCCACTCCAAGTACCCCCAGAGGTAATGTGATTAAAGTAATTCAGCCTTGATTATCAAGACAGCTTAGCTTTCCCCAGGAATCATGTCTTGAACCAAATCTGATTAACTTTGTGGTAAGCTGCAGGAGTTTGGTTTTGATCAGGACAGGGTGCTGCTCATTTCCCCTGCTGCCCCTCCATCTTCTTCCCCTCCCCTTGAAACCTGGACCAGGGCCCCTCCGGCTCCTTCTGAAGGCTGTCTCTCAAGATGGCACCCTGCTTCCAGCATTATACCTGGAGAATTCTATGTAGTGACTCCTCCCCCTCCCTGAATCTCCTCTCTTCCTCCCCCTCCCTCCCCAACCTTACAAATAACCCCCTGCTCCTGAGACGAGCCCAGTACAGGACCTCAGCAGCATCTTAAAGCCACCCCTGGTTTAACAGTGTACTTGCTTCAGAGATTCAGGATCTCTTCCAGTAAGAGGCACCCACTCCATGTCTTTTGTTCCCAAGGTCCCCCTAGTTACTAGGCTTGGAGTGGTCATTTCTAAAAAGGCACTGCAGGCTGTCACTGCTACACCTTGGAGAAAGGACATAGCTGGGGTCACAAGTCATAGGACAAAAGGGAGGGAAAGGGAGGCAACACCTCAATGATCAGTGGGCTGTGTCTTCGGATTCCAGTGCCTCTGAGTGGGTACACAGGAACAGTAATTAGCGTACACAGCCACACATGCACAAATTGCAGAACCATTATTTTGTAATTTCCATAACAAGCCTTCGGAATAATAATCACGCTGAAGAGGGAGGAAAGGAGAATGGTCCTAAGAGAGCTCAAAACCATGCTGCAAGGCCCCCTGCCCAACTCCCTATCACCCCATGGCAAAGGGAGGCTCCCGCCAGGAGGCAAAGTGCCAACTGAGGCCTCCTCTTGCATGGGGTTTCCAAGGAGAGCTTCTCGGAGCATTTGATCTAATGGGGTGAGGGGATCTGTGGCAGCAGAAAAGGCTCCATTGGGTACCAATTAGGTGAATATATGGGTCCATTTGGATGGATGAACCACTCTCATTTCAATGGCGGCACAATCCTTCTTTGGGTGGAGATATGGGTCTTATTATAATAAAGGCCTAGGTCTTTTTACACTGGAGGCAAAGAGGCCATCTGGATGAAGCCATGGCATCCCCATTGGATGAATGCATGGTCCTGAGGATAGAGGAATGAATCGCATTTCAGCAGCATTCCAGGTCCCATGTGCATAGAGCCAGCAGCCCTGCTTGCGAGGCGGCACAGGTTAAGAAGAAGCTCTCATAGGTCTTCATACTTAGATCTATAAGGGACTTATTCTTACCTTCTGGGTCATTACTTTCTGAACCCAAAAGAAACATCAATTGTTTAATAACACAAGTAACTCACAAGTAGATTAGTTTGTTTTTACTTA
>PVHP010031191.1:0-21111 GCA_004024765.1 Zapus hudsonius | reverse complement strand
CTTGAATGCACACACATCTTCTCTCATGCAGTAGCTGCTGAGAATTTTCACAGAGAGGCTATGAATTCAAGACAGTAGAGCTGTAGATTGGTGATTTCCTCATTGTTGTGAACAAACACCTGACAAAAGCAATTTAAGGAAGGAAGGGTTTAATGTGGCTTAGTTTTAAGGGGATATGTTGCATTATGGTGGGGATACATTCCATCACAGTGATCCTCACATTGTAGCCAGAGGAAGAAAGCAGAGGGTGAACAGTAAGGGGAGCAAGGTATAAAACTTCAGAAAAAAAGCGTTTTCTAAAGCTTAAGCCTACCTTGTCTACAAAGATACAAACTATAGGCAACTCTTTGTTTTTCTTTCTTGCCTTCTCACATCTACCTGTGTGCATGTGTACTTTTATGTACAACACACACACACACACACACACACACACACACACACACACACACAAATTGAAACTCCTAAAGGCAAACGTGCAGTTCTTTTGTTTTTTTCAAATATTTTTATTTACTTATTTGTAAGCAGAAAGATATAGAGAGAAGAGAAACAGAGAGAATGGGCATGCCAGGGCCTCCTGCTGCTGCAAACAAACTGCAGATGCCTGTGCCACTTTGTGCATCTGGCTTTATGTGGGTACTAGGGAATTGAACCCAGGTCGTTAGGCTTTGCAGGCAAGTGCCTTAACCACCAAGCATATCTCCAGCCCCAAAGATGCAGTTTTATTTCTATCTTAAGCAACAAGTATGTGTTAAGTTCCAAAAATTTCCTATAGAATGAACAATTCTGTGGTCTTCCATTTCTGATATAGACAGAGTTCATTTCACTTTGACTACAGAGGTGCTGGCAAATAATAGTTAATTCTAGTAGGTATTAAAAGTATGCCTATTCTGAAGTATTCATAAATAGAATGATGTATATGGGATTTTCTTGAAAAGAATCCAGTTTTGGGGAGAGATTGGGATGGTTATCAATGAGAAAAGTTGACCAAGTATTTTTTAAATTTATTTTATTTTATTTTTTTATTGTCCATAATGAGTTACATTATTTAGTGGGCAAACAATGAGTTGTTATCCTCCATTCCCCGATGCCCCCCTTCCCCTCCCCTTCCCCAATCCTCCATGGGTCATCTGGATCAGTCCGTGTGACAGGGGACCATGGATAGCCTAGTATTCAGCCAGGTTCTCCTGGCCCTAGTATGTTGTTACTGAGGGGTGCCATGCCTCTGGATAGTCTCCCCCACCACGACTCTCACAATCTTTCTGCCCCCTCTTCCACTCAGTTCCCTGAGTCCTGGTGGAAGAGTATTAAGGCTGCTTTAATGTGAGCTTAGGGGTCTTTGTGTCAAAAATCGTTGGTTTCTGTCTCACTGGCTTATCCTGTGTTGATTGAATGACTGTGGCTGTGGGTCCCTTGTTCATCCCATAATTCTTTTTTGTGTTCCATATGGATCCTCCACGATATGACTGTGGTGGCTCCTCTCTTGCCAGGATCTCAGCTATCGGCCTAAGGTCGGTTGGTAGGGTTAGATGGGCCCCCAGCTCTCTCGCTGCATCCTGAAAAATACAAACATAATCTCCATCGGAGAGTGAGATCAGTATAGGTTAACAAATATACACAATTCTGGATTACCTAGATTCTAGTTTTAGTAGCCTCCCCATAATTCACTCCCATAGTGCATCTATTCTTGTGAGCCAAAGAGTACGCGATCTGGTGCCTATGCCAGAAATCCCAAGTTCCAGACAAGGGCTCCCCCTCACTAAGTGGAAAATTTGGCCAAATTTGAAAGATGTTGATTATCTCCCCCAGGCCCAGGCTCCTCCATTACACAAGTGTTCCTTTCTTGGTTCGCTGTTCTCTCCCAGTAGTAGGTGTGGTCAGCCTACTCATGACCGCAGATTGTGTTTCGTGTCAGTGGTCTCTGTTTATTCCAGCTGTCATTGATCAGTTTCCCCTGGTAGCCTGTGCAGTGCCTTCCAGCACTATACTAACTGCCTTCAGGGGACTGGATACCGTTCCGGACCTCAAAGGGTCTCTTGATGCTGGTCTTGATGCATTCTGTGGTTTCTTCAGCAACAGGGTTTTGCCTCAGGTCTGGGGAGGGCACTCAAGAGCTTTGACAGAATTCTGTCTTGTTGTTGGAACCTCATGAGTCGCTTTGTTGACCAAGTATTAATAAGTGTTGAAGATATAAAATGAATTGGGAGAAGTTGAAATGTACTATTACAATGAATAAGAAATAAAGTATAATATATTCTATTTCTATATACATGAAAAATTTCATAATACAATATAAATACAAATAAATAATTGCAAAACAAAACCAAAACATATCCAATAGTGGTATATCTTAGGGAAGATTCTTTCTTTTTCTTTTTCTTTTTTTTTGAGATAGGGTTTTGAGATTGACCTTGAACTGTTTTTTTTATCCATTAGATACAATTAATAAGGGAATAATGTGTTGTTGTCTCCAATTCCCCTATTTCCCTCTTCCCTGTCCCCAGTCAGTTGGATATCCTCCTCTGTGGGCAGTCTGGATCAGTCCATGGGATTGAACTGTCTTTAAAAAAATTTTTTTTTATTTATTTGAGAGAGAGAATGAGGCAGACTGTTGTAGTTAGTCAAATGCTGCTGAAATGAATCTTCAAGCCAGGCACAGTTTGGCGGAGGAAAGTATTTATTGAAGCTACAGATAGAGGGGAAGTTCCATAACAGTGAAAGAGGCTGGCCCTCTTTCATAGGTCCAAGCAGAGAGAAAAACCCATCACCACCAACACACACACAGAAGAGGGAACAGGCAGGAGGGCCAAGGAGAGAATTTCTTCCCCTTTATATAGCATTAGGGTGGGGTCTTGCAGCCCTTCCCCAGCCTTAATGGCTTCCTGAGTCTCTGGAATTTCCTTCCTGCACTGCCCACACAGGAAAGGAGGTTTAGTTCTAGCTTCTTTACATCCTGCCCCCTACTGAGAGGCTGCCTTCCTGTAAACATTCTGAGACCCACCCACGATAATTAAAAACACTCAAGTTGACAACACAACCTAACCATCACACAGACAGAGAGAAAGAATGGGTATGCCAGGGCCTCCATCCACTGCAAACAAATTCCAGATGCATGTGCCACTGTGCATCTGGCTTTATGTGGGTACTGGGGAATCAAACTCATTTCCTTCTGTTTGCAGGCAAACACCTTTTCAGCTAAGCCATTTCTCTAGCCCTGACCTCAAACTTTCTGAGTAGCCAAGGATGAATTTGAAATTCTGATCCTCCTGCCTCGACTTCCCGAAAGCTGGGTTACAGCATGTGCCTCCATGTCTGTTTGGAGTTTTGAATTTTTGAAACAGTTGGGGCCAGGGAATGATTGGAATGAAACTGAAACATTGTTTTGCTCCAAAAGACTCACTCTTTTGTTCTTTAGCCAACACTGTTTAGATTACCAGAGCTAGGTGAATATAAATCTCTTTGTTACAAAGACCTAAGGGCAGACATTGAATCAAAAATATGACAAAAGAGAAACAAACTATAAGTTTCCAATCCTTAGAATTTAGCCAAAAACCTTCATCTGCAAAGTCCAGGGGAGATGGCAGAATGACAGAGTGTTGGAGTACATGTCTATCTTGGCTCCTTCATGCCCTTCCCACACCGTGGCTCTACTTAATCCCTTTGGAACAGTGGTGGCTAAAGTCCACAGTTGACTGCAATCTTGTCTCATGCCAACCAAGTGTAATTCTGAAACACTTCACTTGTTAGGTATGTTACTGCTCTGCAGATCTAAGAGTAACTCAACAGGCCTAAATAGTGCAGCCCTGACTCTTGTACAGAGAGTAGAAGCGGAATAGAGGCATTTTTATGATCACTTCAGATGACTCGACTTTGCTTGAAAACTACTGCAGATGCTGTAACACAGCAGCCCCTACTACAGAAAGATGCCCTTCATATTAAGGAGCAAGTCATAATAATAATAAGTCACTGGAGTAGATACTGAGGTGTGCTACCCAAGAACTGCCCCTTCGCCTTTTTAGGACCAAGACTAAGCTTCCTTTCCAAGATGCTTGGAGACTGTAGGCTCTGTTCATAAACTTAAGTCCTCTGGGGTGTTGCCTCAGCCCAAGGAAGCTGCCTCACTCAAGCTTGTTCTGTCCTAAGGGTGGTCCTCAGCAATGTCTCTAGATAACAGTGCTTAGCAGCCTTGCCTCTGTCTGGGATGGCCTTGGAGCATTTCAGTGAGAGCTCTCCTCGGGCTCAGCTGACCTCTGCTTGCCTTTACATCACTGGTCCATTCTCCCAGCGCCTGTTTCCTGTGTGGTCTTATCACCTCAGCAGAGCAGCTGAGGGAGGCCATTTTTTAGAGCTCCTGATCTAAGGTCACCACAGGCTTTTTCTGAGATGCTTGCTTAGCTCTAGTGCTGTCCCCCTTGCCATTTTCAGGTGGGGACAGAACTCTTCAGAATTTGCTTTGTCGAAAGTCAACTTAGAATTAAACTATGTGTTCTTCTCTAAAAATTCTTGCAGTCATCATAGATGTAAAACCTAGGCAGTGACCCATAATTAATTAATGCATCCAAAATATTTTTCGTATGAGCAACATCTACTTATGCACACACTTTAAGTCAGTAAGGGTAATTACAAATCCCAGGTGCTGTGAATATAGGTATGCACACCCAACCCAGGCCCAGTTCTTGGAGAGACAGTTTACTATAGACCCTTGCTTGCCTGAATGTGATATAAGTCAACAGACTTGGCATCACCTAAGAATCTGTGAGGAACTTAGGGTCTGAAATCAGAGTCCACTTTTATTGCTGGGACAGAGGAGGAATGTTAGGATGCAGCGTAGGGTCTTTTATATTTTGGGCGAGAGCTGTGAGTTTAGTTCCAACCCCAGCCCCAAGAGTGCAGTTTTTAACAAGATGTTTCTGTATTTAACGGAATCCCCCAGGTGATACTGATGCTACTGGTCCAGCAAACACATCTCTGGTAGTAGTAGCTCAAGGGAATGCTATCATATCTGTAGTAGTTACACCACTTACCCTTCTGGAAAACAGGTTGGGATGCATTCTTCTGAATCCTGACTAGGGACGTGGACAGTGCTATAAGATCTACACATAAAACAAGGTGATGACAGTCAGAGGACTGGAAACCTTCTCATACTGGATGCATGTAACACTCGAGCATGCTCAGAGAAAACAACCCTGATATACAACTATAGTAGAGACAGGTGCTATGTAAATGATCATTTGATATTGATAAAGGCCATAAAGCTTGTGACCTGGGGCTTTTGGAGTGTCTTTTCCAACACACTAGCCTATTCCAATTCTCTGGAGTGCCCTTCTCTTTTTTAATAACTATCACTAGTTTTATTACCTTACTATGTCTCTGAAACAGTGCATTGCTAAGAAACACAAGACTTTGGAAGCGTCAGTGCATGACCCGCAGGGACTCAGGCCTGTGCCAACCTATGCTGATTTCATCAATACTGTGCCTTACTGGTCACAAGAAGCCAAATGAAAGAGAATTAAAAAGCAAGCAGCATCCTAGGGATGAAGGTGGTGGCTAGTTCCAAAAAGATGATGCAAGTCCTTGTCCAGTTCTGGGAAATGGTTAAGTTTAAGCCCCGTCAGAAAAACATAGCAAGAAGCGGTTTCACATGGACATGCTGTTCAGAGAGAGGCAGAAGAAAGTGGAGCACTTCAAAGAGGAAACACACCAGTAAGAACATCCCCAGCCTTGTCCCATGTGCAGGAAAAGCTCTCCATTGGGGACAGGAGATCTTTATACTGAATCTGGGTTTGAGCACTAGCTAGATGGAAACCTGGGTAAGTTATGTGTTCTCTATGGATAAAAACAAAAACAAAAACAAAAAACAAGAGTTTCTAAGACTATTTAAACATGTGGGAAGGCTTGTCCTAGAATTGGCTGCAGAAACAGCTTTTACCACAAGAGGGAGGTCTCTTTCTGAAATCATAGTCTTAATCAAAGATTAAGGCAAACAACATCCAGAAATAAATGGTCTCTCATAAACAATTAAAAAGGATTTAAAGGACCATTATTTTTATTTATATCAAATTATAACTGATACTAATGAGAAAAACTTGAGCTGTCAGATGACAAACAGCCTAGGAACACAACCAAGAAAGGCCTTCACTTTCCTTGGCCTCACTGAGACCAGGGTAACTAACTCCTCAGTGTTTATCTCCTTCTTCCTGAGTCTCGGAGAAAATGTGGGACTGTTAATGTGTCTAAATGACATCAAATAATTCTGGCAGGACAGAGACTGGTGGGGCTCTATTTATAGGATTCCAAATAGCTGCATGAAAAGTGAAGCATCGCATCCAGTTTCAGCAGCTACTTCCTCAAAAAGTATCTTCAGGTGCCTTAATGTCAGGTGTGATGTGACCTAAACACAGATATGAACTGCTAAGATTAAAAAAAAAATTATTTATTTATTTGAGAGAGAAAAAGAAAGAAGAAAGAAAGAAAGAAAGAAAGAAAGAAAGAAAGAAAGAAAGAAAGAAAGAAAGAAAGAAAGAAGCAGACACACAGAGAGAAGGGCGCTCCAGGGCCTCCAGCCACTGCAAACAAACTCCAGACACATGCACCACCTTGTGCATCTGGCTTTATGTGGGTACTGGGGAATCAAACTCCAGTCCTTCTGCTTTGCAGGCAAGCACCATAACCACTAAGACATTTCTCCAGCCCTGAACTGCTAAGATTTTCCTTCCTTTGTCTGGGATCACTGAGAAAAATGTGACTCTGGTCTTTTCTCTTGTTTCTTTCCAGTAGTTTTCTGTATTGTCACGGGGACATTTCTAGGCCAAAGGAGGGTGGACTGCCTTCAACAGGCAGATTATAATAAAAACCAAGATGTAAAATCTGCGCAAGGGCTTGGACAATGGGAAGTACTGGCTGACTTTTGGTATCTAACTTATCCATGGGCTTCAAATAGCACCTCCCTCCACCTTTCCCGGACTCAATGACATTCTCAACATCAAGGAGTACGTCCCAGAGTGTATGTTTTTCCATTAAAATAGAGATTATTTAGTTTATGCATGGATGTAGAAACAGCTCTGAATGACAGTTTGCTTCTAATTCCTTTTGATGGCCTCAAGGGAGATATTTTATTCTTATCCTAGATTGTCTCTGAAACCCTTCAACAGTAGATAGTCTATCTATTATCCATCTACTTATCTATCTATCTATCTATCTATCTATCTATCTATCTATCTATCTTCTATCTATCATCTATGTATCTATCATCTATTTATATCTATCTATCTATCTATCTATCTATCTATCTATCTATCTATCTATCTATCCTTTTTTAAAGAAAGACCTCAACAAAGCAGAGCCTTTATCAGACAATGATATCTAGCTAGTACATAAGTATAGTCTGATTTGTTGTATTGGTTTTTGTTGCATGTAATTTATGAGAATGATACTGGTTTTTCCATTTCTAGTGACATCAAACTTTTTAAAGTAAAAATGTAAATTGATTTGAAGAAAATATTCTGTCAATAATAGCAAAGTTAGTGCACAAATAAGTAAAAAATAATTGTGTAGATGGCATCAGCTACTACTGTGACTTCACAAGAAATCCAGTTCCAGGGGAAGTTCTCACACATGTTTTGTATCTGAGTTCGATGGAATCTGACCACTAATGAGTTACTTTAGTCTAGCTGACACGGAAAAATAAATGTGACCTAATTTCTTTTCAACTAGTCAAGTTTTAACTTCATTACATATATTAACTCTATTGCTCCTTAGAGAAAAATGGGGGAGGGGAAATTCCTTTTATGCCAAATAATACGGTTCTATGTTAAATCCCAATGCAGGCCAAGGGCAAATCCCACAACTGCTCATGCCATTTCAAAGAGGGTCTCGAGTTCCATCTCCCTGTAGCTCAGACTTAATAGCACTTGGTTTACCTAATTACAATAAAGTCTTTGCAATAACAATCCTTACAACTAGTGCTTTCCATGGCTCTGATCCAGTCACTCAATAAAGCAAAGACCTAAATGTTATTTCCTCAAGGCAGGAAATCCTTTGTCTATTACCTCAGATATTTCTTAATGGTATTTGTATGTTTATCATCAATCAGTGTGGTCATACTCCTTGCATTATCTGAGCTCCTTGAAGCCAGGGGTTTCATCTGTTTCCTTCACTCTTGGATCTTCAGTACTTTGGCACAGTGCCTGATCTTCAATAAACATTTGTTAATTAACTGCCATATTAATTAATTGCACAAGTGGGAGCATATCCCATTTGGGGGAATTGCTTGTTTATGTAAAGCCAACTGGAACATCTGTTCTGTGTAGGTAAACCTCACAGAAGCAGCTTTTGTCTTAAAGTGGCAGATAAAGAACATGCCCAGGAGGGAAGGTATGACCAGCTTAGGAAATCTTAGATTCCAAATAGTACCAGAAATTACCTAGTCTTCACTGAGCAGTGAAACCATCACAGGTAAAAAAATACCCAATGATTATCCGAAGTGTCAAGAAGCTGAAGTAGGAAGATTGCCACAAGTTCAATGCCAGCCTGGGCTAAAGAGTGAGTTCAAGACCAGCCAAAGATACATAGCCAGACTTTCCTTCTTTCTTTCTTTCTTTCTTTCTTTCTTTCTTTCTTTCTTTCTTTCTTTCTTTCTTTCCTCCTTCCTTCCTTCCTTTCTCTCTCTTTATTTCTTTCTTCTTTCTTTTTTCTTTGAACTTTTTATTTATAACTTTCATAAGTCATTATCCCCTTCCACCATCATCCCTTTTCCCTCTTGAAAATCTGCCCTCCACTGATACCCTTCTTCTCTCCCTTCAGTCTCTCTTCATTTTTGTTGTCATCATTTTTCCTCCTATTTTGTAGGTCTTGTATAGGTATTCTTAGCCACCATGAGGTCATGAATATCAAAGCCATTTTGTGTCTGGATGACACCATTGTAAGCAGTTGTCTCCTTCCTTTGGCTCTTACATTCCTTTTGCCACCTCTTTTGCAATGGCTCCTGTGTCTTGGTGGGTGTGACAGAGATGGCTCACTTAGTGCCAAACACTCACTTCATCTCAGCACCATGAGCACCTAGTTAGTGGTCACTGCCATTTGAAAAGAGAAGCTTCTCTAACCAAAAGTGGGAGCAGCATTAATATATCCCATGGGCATAAAAATAAGTGTTTACAGGGTAGTTTGGTGGCCTTAATATACACATTTAGCTAGACAACAGAGGTTTTTTCCCCCCCTAGGACTTATGACCTCCCAAGCCACAGGCTTTTGACTAGGTTTTTAGTTACCTCCCATGGAGTGGACCTCCAGTCCAATGAGAGAGCAGTTGGTTTCCCCCAAAACAGACATACCACCATTCCACTAGTTGGCACATTTGGCCTGGCTGGCCAGCTGTAAGACTTACAGGGTTCATTGCTGGTTAAGACCAGTGATGGCTTCTCTCCCCCCAAAATGCTGAATGCTGCATATGTGTTTCCAGCATCCTGATGCCTGGTCAACATAAAGGAGACTTCCAGCCCAGCTCCTGCTTGATTCCCCAGTGTGCTCAAGCCTGTGGAGTCTTCAGCAATTGGGTCTTACCATCTATTTCTAGTGGGCAGCCAAGAGCCTTGGGAATAGCCCGTAGTGGTTTGGGGACATTAGGGCCTTCATGGCCAACAAATAACTGGAAAGTACCTTACTCCTGGCACTGATAATTTTCTAATAACAACCTATGGATTCTGGGCACATCATATCCACCTCTGCAGGCTACTTCTGCCCAAACTCTCTCTCTCTATTTTATTAAACATATATGTTACTAGCAAGTGAGGAAGTACGTTTCCATATGACTTATTTATAACATAATAAATTTGGATTAACCCTTCTACCATCCCTCCTCCCCTGACCTCATTTTAGACCATTTCACCCCCAGTATTGTGTCCCTCTACCTTATTTTGAAAAAAATCAACCCAAAACAAAAGAAAGAATAATGTCCATACTCATCACAGCAACTTATTGTATATGACTTAAAGGTAAATATTCTTCTTGGGAAATATTATTATACAGGATTTTCAAAGCCTCCCAAGATTATTATGATTTTTAAATTTTGATTTAACTAAACATCCCTTTCTCTGTCAAAGTGTATTTGGGATATGTCTACTTCCCACCCTCAAGGAGGATAATCACAAGCAAAGGAGGAAGGCAGATGAGCCAGTAACTACAATCCAGATAGGTACATGCTGATGTGGAATCTACAGGACAGACAGCAACATGGTTTTCTATGTATGCTGAGGACGAGGGGACCAGGAAGAGCATATTGGAAGAGGTCAACAAAATCAAGATCATGTAGGACTCAGCCAAGTAATGATACTCAAGAGTTCCATGAAGAGAGGGGAGTGTGCTTCCATGGTACAAGATCACCATTTTCCAACTCTCTTCCACTTTGCTAGGCATGGTTTCTCTCCATCAGTGGTGATGTGACTTCCAAAGAAGATGAAGAACTCCAGTCCATCTACATGTCACTGTGCAATCTGACCTGCTGCTCCCAGTCTAAGGAAGTGATAATGCTCTATTATTTCAATAAGGCCATTGGTAAATGGAGAGTAAAGTTTGTCAGGGGCCTGGAGTAGACCTCGGCTACGTTGCTATGAATGGTTTGCTATTAGTGTGATATATTTTTATATTTTTAGTTGAAACTGTTTACATTTATTAGGACTATTAACACGTTATTTGTCTTTTTAAAATTGATATCTTATTATCCAAAATTAGATTCATTGTGTGAACAAATATTATGCTGGTATCCCCATCTCTCTCCTCCCTGTTCCCAATCCTCCACATTGGGCATCTTCTACATTGGGCATACTGGATAAGTCCATGGAGTAGGGGGCTATGAATTGTACAAGAGGTAGCCAGTTTCCCCCCTGCTTTGTGTGTTGTTGCTGAGGGGGGCAATGTCTCTGGATATTCTCCCCACCATGGCTCTTACAATCTTTCTGCCCCTCTTCCACTCAGTTCTCTGAGTCATAGTGGATGAGTTTTAAGTCTGATTTATTGTTGAGATCTTAAGTGTCTCTGATTTTTGCTTTGGGTTGTGTTAGATAATGTTGGTGTCTGTCTCATTGACCTATCCTGGATTATATGACTTGCTCAGGTGATATGTCTCTTGTCTATCATACCACTTTCTCATAGGTTTCAATTGGGACCTACACAGTAGGCCAGGGGTGGCTCATCTCTTGCTGGGATGTCAGCCAACGTTCTGTGGCTTGTTGGTGGATTTGGGTTGACAATTGCAGTCTTGCTGCCTTTTGAAAAATACAAACAGGGCTGGAGAGATGGCTCAGTGGTTAAGACACTTGCCTCCAGTACCTAAGGCCCTGGGTTCAATTCCCCAGGACCCACATAAGCCAGACCCACAAGGTGGTGGCCCTGGTGCTCTCTCTCTCTCTCTCTCTCTCTCTCTCTCTCTCTCTCTCTCTCTCTCTCTCTCTCTCTGCTTGAAAATGAATAAATAAAAATATTTTTTTAAAAAGAAAAATACAAACAATCTCCATTAGAGACTGAGATCAGTATAGGGTAAATGAGATTCACAGTGCTAATTTGGAAAGATTCTATTGGATGTAGCCTCTCTGTAAGTCTCTGGTAGTGGGATTTTTCCTCTTGGAGCCCAGGTTTTTGGTCCCCATAGGATTCTGCTCTGGATTCCAATTCCAGTTAAGGTTTCCTTGTCACTGAGTGGATCTCTTAGCCAATTTGAAAGCCATTGATCCCCCCCTAGGTTCTGGCATCACTATTGCACAGGTGATCTATTTTGACTTGCTGATCTCTACCATAAAGCAGTGTGTTCCATATTCTCGTGACATCAGTCTGAAATGTATATCAATGGTCTCTGCTTTCTCCAGATATCATTGACCAGTTTCCCTTGGCAGCTTATGTAGTGCCTACTAGTACTACACATGCTACCATCTGGGGTGTGGTTACCATTCTGGATCTTGCAGGGTCTCCAGGTGCTGTGCAAGACTTTCTGTGGTTTCTTCAGCAATAGGGTCTTACCTTTGGCCTGTGGTGTGTGTGAATATATTTTTAAATCGTGATTTTTTTGTCATATTATAAAAGAGAAAACTTATATTGTAGGATTTTTTTTTTTTAAATGAAGCAACATGTGTCATGTTGACCAGACTGGCCTTGAACTTACTATGTAGCTGAGGTTGGTCTTTAACTCTTGATTCTCCTGCTTCTACTCCTTAAGCATTGGAATTACAAACTTGCACCATCATACCCAACTATCTTCATGAAAAAATAAAAAGTTTTTGGTTGATAGGCAGAGGAGAAAATGTAGGTGACAATGAATAACTACATTCTAAATTTTTTCAAGAGACTCTCAGAAGATGTGACTTATTCTCCTTCAAGAATAAATAGAACTGATTTTATTTTTTTTAAAACTCTGCTGTTTTGAATAATTAATAGGAAATTAATGTTAGATGAAGTTATTTTGTTTAGATATGTTTAAAAATACTTCTATATTGAGATTATTTAAGGCTCACAAAAATTTACCAAAATAGACCAAAGGGTTCTTGAATTCTTCAGCCAGCCTTCACCAAAAGATAAGGCTCTCATATTACTAGTATTGCTAAAAATCAGTTTTCATAAGAGTTTAAACTGATAAAAACAGATTTTCCACTTGATCATAGCCAAAAGGCCTAGAAGAGATTCCTAACAGTTTAATAGGCTAACTTTCCAAGATCGAAAGTTTTTCTTTTTGCTGGGGATATAGTTTAGTTATTGAGTGCTTGCTTAGCATGTACAAAGCTCTGGATTTGATCCCCAGTTTGTGTATGAAAGCACATGCCTATAATCCTAGGAGCAGGGGATGGAAGCGGGAGAATCAGAAATTTAAGTCATGATCAAGCACTATACAGCAATTTGAAGGATAGCATGTATAATGGTTAAGTTTTGTTGTCAAATTGAACAGTTGGTAATCTTGGATGGGTCTCTGCGGTTGTTTCCAGGAAGGCAGCCCTCTTAACAGGGACAAAATGTAAGCAGGCTCAGGGGAGTTAGAAACAAATGTTTGTTCCTGGGAAGCCAATACAGGAAGAAAAATTCCAGAGACTCAGGAAGTCAACAAGTCTGGGAAAGGTTTGCAAGATCCTACCCTAAGGCTATATAAAGGGGAAGGAAATCTGTCTCTTCTCCTACCTATATTCTCATGTGTATATGTGATGTCAGTGAGGGCTTCTCTCTCTCCCTGTTTGGACCTTTTAAAGTGAGCCATTTGTTTTGCCATTGTGGAACTTCCCCTGGATCTGTAACGTCAGTAAATCCATTCCTCCTATAACTGTGCCTGGTTTGGAGGTTCATCCCAGTGGTTATGTGGTCATCTATGACAGTTTTGGTGCAAGAGAGTGTGGTGATATTGCTGAAATAAATCTGACTGTACATTTTTGTCTTCTGGAACTTGTGTGCTGGAGGAAAGGACATGGATTTGGTACTTATATCTGAATATGCCTTCCAAAGTGGTAAGTCAAGTTTTATGGGCTATTCTGGTGAGAGTTTGAAGGTGCTAAGTGCAGAGAGAATTGCATTTGGAGGCTTGGTTTGTGAACTTTGTAAGGGGAAAGAGAGACTACAGAGAACTTTATTGGAACTGCGTTACTGGAATTGAGGGTGGATGCATTCTACTGCCCAAGCCCAGAGAGTTTGATCAAGGTTGAATTTAAGTAATGGATTGATGTGCTTGGCTAATGACATGGAATTGAGAATTTTAAGATTTAAGGTTGGAAAAAAAAACTCAAAGCAAGTTTAATTTACTTACACAGAGACTGGCTTTAGGTTATTGAAGCTGCAATTGTCAACACATTAGCAATCCTAAAGAAGGTAGCCCAACTGCTTACATTGAAACAATGTAAAGGATTCCTGAAGAGTTTCAACCTAGGAAGGACTGAATGATAGACTACAACCTCTTTTGGACAGAGATAGCTAAAAGGAAGGAACCTTCTCATCAAGGTCATGATTTATTTCATCTCAGAATTAATAAAATGTTCGTGTCCTTCACAGCTGGTACTGCTCTTGGAAGCATGAATAATGAATGCATGGAGTGGGTCATGAAGTGCACATTGTTCCAGGAGCTGCTGCTGAGATGCTGTATCTGGAACAGGGCGTGAAGTCCCTGATTGGCCACTGAAGCCATTGTAAAGATGAACCATGGTTTGCAATGGAGATCTAAAGTTGTTTTGTATCTACCAGGACTGTACAAGGGCTGCCATGGAGTGCTATTGGCTAGGGATGGTAGTTTTCCTCAGCTACTCAGCCAAGCTGGAGGGCAGAATTGGAAAATCTGGAGACTGTCAGTCATTAGTTATGATATTGGACTTGAACTGCACATGTTTGATGTTTGCCTAATGGATGTTGAATTTGCATTGGTCTTGTTTTTCCTTGTTATGCCTCATAGCAGTTAGAAATATTTACTCTATGCCATTATATGTTAAATACATGTAACTTTTTTTTTACAGAACTCAGTTAAGAGACATTGCCTTCTGTCTCTTAGGCAGGAAATTATGCATTTCCTATTGTACATGGGATAGTTATATCAGGTGGAATTGTGATCTTGCAACTGTCTTCATTTGGAAATTAAGTATGATGTAAGGAGATATGGTTTGATGTCAAGTTGATAGGAGGTGGACTTTCGATGGTTAAGTTTGTTGTCAACTTGTCCTGTTAGTAATCTTGGGTGGGTCTCTGAAGTTGTTTACAGGAAGGCGGCCCTCTCAGTAGAGGGCAAAGTGTAAGGAGGCTCAGGGGAGCTAGAAACAAATATCCCTTCTTGGGAGGGAAAGGCAAGAAGAAAAATTCCAGAGATTCAGGAAGTCAACAAGTCTGTGAAAGGGTTGCAAGACCATGCACTGAGGCTATGTAAAGGGGAAGGAGCTCTCTCCCTTCTGCTTGTGTATGTGGTGCTGGTGATGACTTCTGTCTCTCCCTGCTTAGACCTGTGAAAGGGTGCCAGTCACTTTTACCATTATAGAACTTCCCCTGGATCTATAACTTCAATTAATCCATTCATCCAATAACTGTACCTGGTTTGGAGGTTCATCTGAGCAGTGTGTGGCTAACTATAACAGCATGGGTTGGATGAGATTATGTCTCATTTTGGTAAATTTTTACATTTTTAAAATTAATTTTAAGTTAGACTACAAAATAATAGGTTTCTCATGACATCTTTATACATATTTGTCATCATACTTTGTTCTCATTCATTCCTCTCCTACCCTGCCCCTCCCCATTTCATTTCCCTTCCAGTTCCAGCTGGTTCTGTTTCTACCTCCAGTACACTCCTTGCTGCTTTCTTAGTGTGTGTATTCCATTACCCCTCTTTCCCACCACCCTTAAGATTTTGTCCTCCCACTCACGATCCTTTTCCTAGTTTTGTGACCTACAAACACACAGACACAGAAACACACACACATATACATATGATTTTAAGCTTGGGTTTTATATATGAGAGAAAACATGTAGTATTGGTCTTTCTGGGTCTGACTTATTTTCTTAAAGTTATTTGTATGTTATCCTTGTACAGAGGTCATGCTAATATTCTCTGTATTGTTCCAGTTTTTGTATATCTGCTACTATAGTGTGCACAAAAAGTTTTCTTTGGGGCTGGGGAGACGCCTCAGCAGTTAAAGATGCTTGCTTTTAAAGTCTGCCAGCCCCTGTTTTATTACCCAGCACCCATGTAAATCCAGATGCAAAAAGTGGTGCAAGTATCTGGAGTTCATTTGAAGCAGCAAGAAATCCTGTTGCACACACACAAATAAATGAAATGGTTTAATAAAAAGTTTTTTTTTAATAAAAAGTTTTTTTTCATTATACATTTTTAAATATTGCAACCCTGGGAATCAAACCCCAGGTCTTGCTCATGCTAAGCATGTACTCTGCTGCTGAGAAATACCCTCAGTTCCTGTTAGCTCTTTAATAAATTTATTGACTCTACAAATATTTAACAAGGACTCCTTCTATTCCAAGCGATTGCTTGTTAATTTAGACATGGTTCATTTTGTTTAGAAACTCCAAATCCCATAAGGGCAATAAACAAGGATGTAGAATTGAGGACCCAGAGATGAACTGTTTCTTGGGCCCAAGATTTGTATTTCAGGCTGAATGCAAGGCAAAGGGAAATGAATGTTAGAACTCATAGTAAAGGCAGATATATGAAGAAGACAGTATCACTTATGATTTGACAAGTTTTTTACTTAAAAAAATTCAGAGCAAGGATTGATGATATAGTTATGTAATCCCAGCTATTCTGCAGGCTGACAAAGGAAGCTATCAAAGTCAAGGTTTATCTAGGCCAGAGAGAGGTCCAGGCTAGCCTGTGCAACTCAGTGAGACCTTTATCAAATAAAATGTTGCTTTGGGGATTTGTCCCAGTGGGTAAAAACACTTGTTGCATAAGCATGAGGAGCTGAGTTCAAGCCCAAGCACTCATGTAAAAAAAGCCAGGCTATGCATATATGTAAGCCCACTGCTGAGACATGTGGATCCTAAGCTCACTGGGTAGACAGTCTAACTATAAAAAGAAAAGTGAGCTCCAAGTTTGGTGGGAGACTGAAGAAAATAAGGAAAAGAACGCTTGAGGAATCCACCGTACATCTTCCCCTGGCCTCCATACATGTGCTGTATGCATGCATACAACACACATGACTGACATGCATACAACACACACACACACACACACACACACACACACACACACACACACAAATAAGTAGTGTTTTAAAAGTTAAGGAGCTAGGCAGATGGCTCCTTGAGTAAAGTGCGCCCCATGTAACCATGAGGACCAGAGTTTGAATCCCCAGCATCCATGTAAATAAAGCCAAATCAGCGATCCCTGGGCTCAGGTAAGAGATCTTGCATATACACATGCACTCATAGCACACATGCATGCACACCCCACCCCCACACCCACAAGTCAAAAAGGGCAGGAGAAGCCTGAAGCCCTAGGTTTAATCCCAAGTACTATATAAACTAACTAAACTAAATAAATAAAATAAAACTCAGGCAACTCAAAAAATAACTTGCACTTTCCCACTCATTTCAAATGGACGGAAGGGCAATGCTTGCAATGAAAAAAACAATCAGTGTGGAAAGATGTTAAACTGAATTGGTCTCCTTTTGGGAGCCAGAGGAGCCAGCTTTAAGTAAAGCCTGGGGGTGGCTGAAAAGATTCAAGGGCATTCACCCCACCCACCACGAACCTGTGTTCCCTTACCATCCTGGGCAAACCTCCTGAATAGCTGCTACACTCATGCCAGGAACATCTAGGGTTGGAAGAGCTTGTATTTCTTCAACAGCCTCTTCTTTGGCTCCTACTTTCTTCTGCCTGGAAAGGTAAGCATTCAATGAATGTTTATTGACTAGCTAGATGAATGAGTTTTGATAATATAAAGACCATTTTATAACTTTATGTAGCTTATTTTTGCATTCACTTTCTTTTTAAAATAATATTTTATTTATTTATTTATTTGAGAAAGAGAGAAAGAATGAATTTGGGTACACCATGGCCTCTTGTAGCTATAAACAAACTCTGGGCACATGCGCCACATTCTGCATCAGGCTGTTATGTGGATCCTAGAAGGTGAACCCCAGGCAGGTTTTTCAAGCAAGCACCTTTAAGAGATGTTGAGCCATCTCTTCAGGCCTGCATTAATTTCACGATCTCTACCAATACAAAGGAGTTTCACTAGAGTACCTGCTACAGTACATCTTTGTTAACAGGAAAGGATATTTTTAAAGATCTGTATGAGATGGGGCCCCTTAACATTCTGTCACAAATGTGGGAGGGGCTCATGAGGTCCACCAGGGTTGATTGGCAGTTAATGGTTGCTAGGGGAGGGAGAGATGCTTTCTTCAGTGAGGTAGCCACTAGTAAACTGGCCCTGCTCAGGTGAGTAATCCCTCTCTCAAGATCCTGTAAATGAACCTCATGAAACACAGAGTCACAAAACAAAATCCTGACATTCAAGTAAAAGGGACCCAAAGGGGACCAGTGGAGCACAGCTGGACCAGATCGGGAGTGAATACCATCAAAATACAAACAGTAATGTTTCCTTGTCAATTTTGAAAATTATAAGAAGCTCCATGCCACATATGATTAGTCAACTATGTGTACCCTATCTACAGCGATATGTGGCCATTGAGCTTAGAGGTTTTGGTTTTGTTTTGGAGCTCAGACTGGCCTGAACTTGTGATCCTTCTGCCACAGCCTCCTGGCTTGTACCAACATGCCTGACATGTGTCATCTTACCTGGCTTCTGACCCTGAGGTAAGTCTGAAATCCAGACTTGACAATGGTAGTCCATGTTTCCTTAAAAACGAATAAACACGATTCAGTTTTATGCAGATAATACCTGAATCATTCTCCAAGCCAAGCTTGTTGAAGAAATTGGCTTCATTTACAAACATAATCTAGGAAGTTTTCATGAGAACTATTTGCAGGATGAGAATAAAATGAAGATCCTGACACTCAGACCACTTTTCACAATTCTTTGGGTCACAAGGCATGAGAAAGACATTAGCTCCCTGGATAGCTGTTATCATTACCTTGCAAGTATAAAATGAGCTTCATGTCTCTTGTTGCTTATGTTTTGTGTTGATTGAGCTAATAAAAAATAAACACAGAAAGAAAATTATATTGCCAAAAGGATCTCAGCAAGAAAAAGTACAGGCAATATGTGAGGCTGCTGCAATCTCGAATACAGAGTGGTGTTGTGAAAAGAAAAGAAAAAATACTTTGATGTATCTAGATTCATATTTTTGGTTGCAAATATGGTTGTAATTATGGTTATGTTTCTGTCTTTCCAGAGACCTCTGGAGAGATGACAATGCATCTTGCATAACATGAGAATATGTGAAGCCACGTTTTAGCAGAATGATTTTCTCAGGGCACCAAAGCCTATGATTGAGTGAGTGGTTCGTGGGGCTGTTGATTTTCTGAAATTGGTCCTTCCCTTCCTGCTGGTAAGTTTCATAATGCTGTTATCTGGGAAAGACTTATTCATTCTATGAAAGTGTGAGGTCATTGGAATGTCCCCACCCTTCCTACACTTACAATGCTGAGACTTTTCAGACCAGTGTCAGATGCCAAACCTGGCGAGGGGTGGAGTTCACTGACCACACTCGGGCCTTTGTCTTGAGGGAGAAAGTTGATTCTCATGCATAGGGAGCTGAAGCCAGTGTGTAAGAGATTGGCTTGGATAAGAAAATTTGCAATTGCATAGCCTCTTTGAATAATGAGAATGGAGAGGGTAACCTAAATTAACTCAATTATGCACCAATGGGATGAACCTTAAGGTTTCTAAGACTGTCTTGTTATTAAGCCAATACTTGACAGTGGAGAAAATAAGACGGCTTTAAAGAACTTAAGTATTAAATAAATCAATCATTAACATTTACCTAATAGATTTTCCATTTTGGTTTGGATTACATAAGCAAGTTTCTTTCCCAAATTCAAATCTCTAAATCCAGCTTAGTTTATACCTAAAAACAAAAACAAAAACAAACAAAAAATTTAAATTTGGGGGCATTAATAGTTCCTGATGTGTCCTCAGTGTGTGGTGTGATCAGTGTGTGTGTGTGTGTTCCAGACAGGGGCACAGTACGTAGCCCTGGCTAGTCTGAAACATGCACTATAAACCAAGATGGTCTGAAACTTGAGATCCTCCTGTCTCTGCTTCTGGAGTGCTGTGATTACAGGCATGTGCCACCACACCCAGCCTCAGTGTGTGTGTGTGTGTGTGTGTGTGTGTGTGTGTGTGTGTGTGTGTGTGTGTGTTCATATGTGGGAATGCAGATGTGCACCTACCATGATGTGCACATGCAGATCAGAGGACAACTTTTGGATGTCATTCTTCACCTTCCACTTCCTTTGCGGCAGGGTCTCACATTGTTTTCCACTGCTTTCACCAGGTTACATGGCCCCCAAGCCTCCAGCATGTTCACCTATCTCTGCCTTCCTTCTTGCCATGTAGATGGCTGGGCTAACAAACACTGTTGCTGGCACAAAGCCTCATGATGGCAGGCAGGGAAAGCATGGCATGAGCAGAGGCTGGACATCACCTCTGCCACCACAGAAGAAAAACAGTAGCAGGAAAGTGAGCTGGAATCTAGCAAGGGGGAGCTGGCTACAACACCCCTAAGCCTGCCACTAACAACACAGGTCTTTCAGCAAGCCTTCACCCCCAAATTGCCATCAGCTGGGGAGCAAGCATTCAGTGCACATGAGATTATGGGGGTGATACGGATTATGATATGGGGTGTTGGGAAGGGTTAGAATTTAGATAACCCCCAGTAAAAATTTCAATGCACCCCAAGTTTAAAGAATATCCAAGCTTTTTTCTATAAAGTTAAAGAATTAAAATCATAGACAACAAGAGAGTAAGGTATAGTGGAAGACTTTATTATTTTTATTTTATTTTAAAAATATTTTATTTATTCATTTTTCAAGTATATATATATCTGGAGCCTGCCCCTACCCCAGCCATTAGCTGGGGTGGGGAAGGCCTTACCTTCCTGGAAATTCAGAGTTCCTTCTTCCACTTGGCCATGTGGGGAAAGAGGCCAGCTTCCTCTAGGGAAGTTAATTTAAGTTCTCCCCAGGTGAGTCAGAGAGACAGCTGATTGGTTCATATTTGATCAATCAGTTTTAACACTTAGGTTGTAGCTCTAACTAGACACCTCCCACTCAAGAAGAGGGGTGGAAGGGGAGGGGTGGTCCCTGCAGATGCCTGACCGTCACAGGGGACTTGTGATTCAAACCACCACAAATAATCTGTCTGGCTTTGTGTGTGGGGTTCTGAACTGAGGTGCTTGTGGCAAGCCCTATATCCAATGAACCATCCTCCTAGACCTCAACATGTGTGAATGAATGCATTACTTTAATAGTTGACTAACTTGTGCTCTGTATTTGATGAAGGCCATCAAGATAAACCCACTAATTTTTAGTCTCAATGAAATTACGGGCTGATGAAGGAAATGTCAATCAGTATAGGTCAGTAGCATGCAAAACAGGAAGTGGCGTAGTACCTTGGCCTTAAGCTTGTCTGAGCATTCACTATGTGTTATGTGTTTGCAGTATGTTTACTATTTGACTTTCCCTCCAATGGT
>PVHP010031190.1:0-21187 GCA_004024765.1 Zapus hudsonius | reverse complement strand
CAGGATCCCTTGCCACAAGGACTAATACAGACAGCCCACGGAGGAGGATATCCAACTGATCAGGGATGGGGAGGGGGGAATTGGGGAATTCGGGATAACAACGCATGGTTTGCCCACTAAATAATGTAACTCATTATGGACAATAAATATATATTTAAAAAAAAAGTAAACAGCTATCGGACTATTCTTCTAACACTCTGAGTCATGTGGGGGTTTCACCTAGCTTGACTTTGACGGGAATCTGACTGCTAGGTTTCTAGTTGTGTTAGGAAAAGACCAATGGTGCCTCCAGGGTTATGTGAAAACATACATGCACAGCCTACTGGCGAGTGCTGGTATGGTGCAGTTATGTCCTCTTAATTGAAACATTTCTTCCTGGAGGCTCATAAGACTCCAGGAAGCTAGGGACTGGGGAGATAATCTGCTCAGCAGGTAGCACTTGCTGCACAAACTTGAGGACATGAGTTCAATTCTTACCACCCAGGGACTGGAGAGATGGCTCAGCAGTTAAGGCATTTGCCTTCAAAGCCTAAGGACCCAGGTTTGATTCCCCAATGCCCACATAAAGCCAGATAAACAGTGGTGCATGTATCTTTAGTTTGTTTGCAGTGGCTGGAGGACCTGGTGTGCCCGTTCTCTCTGTATGTCTCTTTTCTATCTTTCTCTGCTTACAAATACATACATACACACATACTTTTAAAAAGATTTTTAAAAAGCTGGGGAAGGCCATACACATCTGTAGCCCAGTGCTAAAGTGGGACCAGTCATCCAACTGAAAAACAAGAGCTCCAGGTTCCCTGAGAGGCTTTGATTCTGGAAACAAGGTGGACAATGATAGAGGAGGACACTTGGCATCTTCCTTGGTGTCTGCACATGTGTAGACGCCCAGGGATGGAGTGAGGAGATGCTCATAGGTGGAGTAAGGGAGAAGCTCATGAAAACTGGACCCGTTTTCTCCAATCTCTTTCTATTACACAAGAGGCCAGTTCCTCTAGGGGCAACCCCCTCGCTGCCCAGCTCAGCTGTCCTCAGACCCCTAAGCTGCTTGCTTGTACCTTTGGAAACTGAGGCCCAGACAGGGGAGATGAGTAACATGGAACCACCTCATTCAATATTATCCTAAGTGTCAGAAGCAAATTTCCACACATGGATCAGCTCCTACTTAGGAAGTGAACGAACATGTTCAACCCTGGACAGTGCTGAGATGGAGAGATCCTGTTTCCTTGAGAGGCTGCCTATTAGGACCATGCAGAAAATGTTAGAATTCAGATTTCTAGGTTCCACCTAGGAACTACTGAGCCAGGCACCGCAGCACTAGGGAGTCTGCATTTTCACCAAGCATCACGGGTCACTCTGCCATGTACCGGCTTTACTGTGGGTGCGCCAGTGCTGCATGGGAAGCTGCTGACCTGAGACGAGCTGTGTGGTGTTCCTGCCCTCTGTTTCCAGAGCCCAAGGAACGAAGCAATCATAGCTGCCTACCTAAAAGAGAGGGGTGCATTGTACAGATGAGGTAGAGCCCCACCAGAGACAATGCTTTTATTGAGAGCAGCTGAGTTCAAGTGTGTGATGGGAGCCAGGAAAGGAAAAAGCATGCGGTT
This sequence comes from Zapus hudsonius, assembly GCA_004024765.1. Taxonomy (NCBI): domain Eukaryota; kingdom Metazoa; phylum Chordata; class Mammalia; order Rodentia; family Dipodidae; genus Zapus; species Zapus hudsonius. The sequence continues at coordinate 19,586 of PVHP010031190.1, read as the reverse complement.
TTACCTGCAGAAAGTGCTTACTTTTAAAACACAGGCTCGGCACTCTTTCCCAGTCTCCCTACATCGGTCTAGAAACCTCTCCTCTCCAGAGTCCCCCCCTCAATTCGGCCTCCAGAACTCTGAATGGAATCAAGCACAGACACATGGGAGCAGGAACAGTGACCAAAGTCCTAGTCTGCAAACGAGTTATCTGTGGGATGTGGATGCATCTAGTCTTCAATGTTTTGCCTAGGGAAAATTCCCATGAACATTTATGGCAAAACCAGCTCCCTGCTGAGGAGGTGGAGGAGGCCAACCAGGAGGTGGAAGGCATCTTGCATCACTGGAGTTCAGGGAAAGCACCCTCAATCTCCAAGGGTGGCTCAGGATTTCAACCTTCATGTTGAGCAAAATCCATCAATTCTAAGCCTTCATCAGCACCTTGCTTTGGCTGCTGGACCCAGCCATGGCCTCACTAGCTGTCCACTGCACCCCTCTACTGTCTAGTGTTAGGGAGGGGTTGTCATGTGTGTTCAGGAACCTCCAATAAGCAGGGTGGGCTGTATGCATGCTAGTCTTGGCCATACTGTCTACCCATCAGGGCTCCTGGCCAGCTCCCGGTATTCTCACTGCAAGATACATAAAGTCCTGGAGGCTGGATTGCTCAGCACTGAGAAGCATTCTTCCCTGCTGGAATTCCCTCCCCTACTTCCTTGTGTGCTCTGTGGCCCATGCCTCACAATGAGAGCCACTGGGCTCAGAGCAAGGACATGCACCCACTCTGCCTGCCTCATTCCACCACATAGCCTGGGATGCTGGCCTCAGCATACTTGCACACAGAGCTTCCCTCGCCCTGTTCAGGCTCAGTTCTTACCTTCTTCCTGACTACCCAGCAAGGGATCACTGGGATAAGTGGTCACAGGCAGAGACCACCTTACCATCACTGAAGATGGGAGCCAGGCCCAGGTCCCAGGTCCCAGGTGACAACAGACTGCGCTCTAGGTGTCTCTGTACAAAGTCCCCATTGTCTGCCATCCAAAGTGGCCCAGGATGAGGGTTTCAGGTAAGTAGCTGCCATCTTGGAAGACTGAATGAGAAGGGTACTTGGGGTAGGGGCGGTCTCAGATCCATGAAGGTACTACAGGATCAGGCCTGGGGGCCCAGGGGGAGGGACTGAGGATACTATCTCCTTCCTGACTGTAGTGGGCAGAGTCCTCAGGAAAGTCTGACCTTAGGCCCTGCTGGCCCTGCCTGCCTCTTTACAGACCATTCCTTATCTCAGGAAGTTGTCTGCATAGCCTGCATAGTTACTGCTCAACCCACAGGAGGACCTTGGGCACATGCTGAGGAAGCCCCTGCTCCTGGCTGCAGTCACACAGCCATTTTAGATCCTCCCTTCTATGCCCCCTTCCCAGAGTGTCTCTGCTTCCTGCTGGGTCTGTGCTCGGGAGCTCTAATTCCAGGCCCTTCACTCCCCAGAGGTTGTGTACCTTGCCAGGAGAAGCAGCCACCTTGCCCCCAACCTCCCATTCTGCAGGCTGCCTAGAGGACCCCCAACACCTGATACCCCAGTTCTCAGGGCGCAACTCACCCACCCAGCCTGATCTCAGAATCACACACATCAGCCATCTCAGCCACCATGAGACCTGGAAATCTACCTGTTGTCTGTGGGGATCAGGGTTCCATGGAGCTTAAGCTGCCTCTTTGCCTCTCTCCTTCCCTACCATGCTGGTCCTCATCTTCTGCTCACGTGGTCTTGACTCCTAAGCTGAGAACTTCCAGGCCCCAGCTCCCATGGCAGAGGCACCAACACCCAGGGCTCCTATTCAGCACAGCCCCACACAGTGGTCCACTCACTGCCCCAGCACAGAACCATCCCCATCTAGTGCCACCCTCCTTCGATGGGGTGAGGTATAAGGATGCCCCTGCACTCCCTGCCCATGTATCAGTGAGTCTGTCCACACTAAGCATCCCAAAGATGTACCCTCACAGTGTACCAGCCCAAGCCCTGTGGTGCCAGCACAGATGTCTCTGGTTCTAAGTGGGTCATAGCTTAGGTATACTCAGCCACCAGTGACCTTTAACAAGAGGGAGCACCCACCAATGGAGGTACTCCCCCAAATCAGAGCTCACTCTAAACCCAGAAAAGCCTGTACCATAAACACATACACACCCCTATATACACACACAGTAGGCCAGGGCCCTTGGGGGAGCAGGCCAGGGGAACAGGGGGGACCCACAGGGGAGAAATCAAAGCCCATGGTTTCTTGAAGGCTCCTCCCACAACAGACACACACTGAAGTGGGTGAGACACATACCTGATGCTGCGGGAGCTGTCTTCTTCAGACCTGCAATGAAAAGAACACACACTTAGATGCCATGTCCTCCACTTGGGGACCTGAAGGACACGACATGCAGGCACATGTGAGGTCCTCAGCTAGCTCTGGATCCCATCGCCAGCTCAGCAGGCTGCTGGTAGGCCCAGCCCTGGGTCACTCTGCTGTTCTTTCCACCTGAACTCCATCCTGAAAGCTGCCTCCTCCTAGAAGCCTCAGAGATCCTTTCCCTTCCTACTGCCTAGACCGTGGTTTTCCCAGGATCTGAGTCACACTAGGAGTCAGAGGCAAGCCCAGGAGGCTCTTGTGATTTAGGAAGGCTGCACCCTGGGCTCTGTGAGGCAGAAGCTAGATGAATGACTGAGTGAGCTCTGGCTGAGTGGGGCAGGTGCCAAAGTCCTCTGCATCCCCATCAAGGTGTCTCCAGAGTATCTTCCCATTGCAGCTCTATTCCCAAGTACCCCAAATCAACTATAGCCACTCCTCAAAGCAGAAAAGACTCAGGAAACTGGACGATTAGATCCCACCATTCACTCCAAGAATCTCAGACTGCAAAGCACAAGGTATCCAAAGTGTCACCTTTCCTCTCTGCACCACAGGAAAGGAAATTGAGATTAAACCCCACTCAGCTGCCAGACTTCCCAGGATTTAAGGAGAAACAAGCTTTCAGGAATTTAATCTCTGGATGCCCCAACCTTGATCTGCCAGAGAGCAGGAAGAAATAAAAATGTACTTAACCAAAGTCAGACAACGTATCTTTCTGCCCACAGCCTGTCCAGTACTGTGACAGCCAGAGGTCAGAGCATTAGTGTGGGGCTTGTCAACACACAATGCATAGTGACAGCCTCCCTACCAACATGCCTTTCCGCTAGCCCAAGCCTCTGCTGGTGCTGCCCAGTCCCCTTCTTGTATTCTCCAGTAGTCATGAGAGGAAAAGCAATTACAGTGTCCCTTTTATTTGGGAGGATGTGTTCTAAGACCCACAAAAGATGCCTGAAACCACAGGAGGCACCAACTTGATTGAATTGAGATGCCTCAGAGATTAATGAACCATACATCCCAGTATGTCTGGGAGGATGCAAGACATCAGATCATGAGGGCTCTGACCTTATCAATGGTCTGATTCATTGATGAATTGAAATTTGAATGGACAGTTGTGAGATGGTGGAGCTGTGGAAGGTGGGACCTGGTTGGAAGAGGTGGGCTGCTGAGGACATGTTTTGGAAGGATAATTCTTGGCCCTGACCCTTTCCTGTTATTCTTCTTTGCTTCCCAGGTGCTACGAGTTGAGTAGCTTTGCTTTTCCACACCCTTTGGCCATGATGTTCTGTCTTACCACAGCCCAGAAACAATGAAGCCAGCTCACCATACACTGAACCCTCTGAAACTGTGGGCCAAAATAAATCCTTCCTCCTTTAAACGATTTGCCTTAGGCACTTGTCACAGCAGTCTAATACATCCTATAATTTAGCACCTTTTCCATGGTAATTGAGCACTTATCCACTACGGCCAAAAATTTTGCGGTTTGAGATATGATAGTGAAACTCACATAAATTTCTTTTTCCTCTTTTCATGAATGCAGATAAAAGAGTCCTTCTCATAGATCTTAGCAATCTCAGCACACAATTGTCCTTAGTAAGTCATGAACGTCTATCTTTGCTCTCAAAGCAAGCACATTACAGCTTTTCTTGGCATATCTCAGTTGCCACCATCACCACTCTTGACCTTCAGGGCCATTATCAAGTTCACCCAGGGCCACTTGATCACAAGCACATCTGTGGAGTGATACTACCTCAGATGATCTGACAACTGGAATAGCAAGCAAGTGACCACCGAGTGGGTGGCATAAACGACGTGAATGACCTAACAGAGGAGGGACGATTTGTGCCCTCAGCCGAATAGAGCAGGGCAACAGATTTTATCAAGCTAGTCAGCATGCAATTTTAAACACAGCGTGAATGTTTTTCCCTAGAAATTCCCACTGAATATTTTTGGTTTGTGGTTGATCACAGGTAACCAAACCTCAGAAAGCAAACCCTTGGATAAGCAGCAAGTGCTGTAGTTCCCAGCACCATAGTTCCCAGTGTTAGCCCTGACACTGGGCTCCCTGGGCAGTTGTTCAGTGTGGGGATCAGGGCATGCAGCAGGGGTCACACTGCTGGCAGGAAAGGTGGCCATGTGAATGTTGTCCATGGGAATGGACAACAGGCCCAGGTGGTCTCCCTGCCTCAGGTGACCTGGGAAAAGGTTCCAATAAACATCAAGTAGCTGAAGATTCTTCAAAACCAGTCTCAGGAAGCCTAAGGCAGAAGTAGTCACAGACCTGGGAAAGGAGAGCGCTCTCTCTCTCTCTCTCTCTCTCTCTCTCTCTCTCTCTCTCTCTCTCTCTCTCTCTCTCTCTCTCTCGGAGCTGAGGCAGAAAGTTCTCGGTTTTTATTTTGCCTTCACTTGATCATAGCCAGGAAAGAAGAAAAAGTGTGCAGAAGACGACTCGCGCATGCGCGTGCTTCCGTGTACCTCTCAATCTTCATCTCCTCCTGGGCTGCCCTCCTAGGGAGTCCAGCTTCAGTGTCCCCGAGCCTGAGGAGGGAGGAAGTAAGACCTCCCGACCAGCTCGTGACTGCACGCAGGTTTGCCACCCCTGCACTGCTGTAGCCCCAGCAGCATCATGGCACCCTTTTACTGGTGCCCCTCCCCCATCACCCCAAGCAGCAGCAGCCATGCTGCCCTGAACTCCTAACCTGTGCTGTGCTGGTCACTTTCTTCCCATGCTCTCATTGATAAACAATGCACCTTGCCCCTTCTGTGGCTCAACGGCTTCCCGTTTTCCCAAAACGCTGGACCCCACGCTGCAGGATCCAGAGGACCTGGAACCCTGCTTGGTTGACCCTGAGGAAACAGGCTGCTGCTGAGGCAATGAAGAATCCCACATGCAGCACTAGCTCTGACCCTAAGTGAAATCTGGATAACCTGATCTCTCTTAGGGACCCTTTGGAGCATCACTACAGCCTTGAGTGAGAGTCCCTGCTCTGCCCACACTTGAGAATCACATCCAACCTGATCTTATAACAATTTGGGGAAGTCCTCTGCTTGAACATTCTGCCACTGCTTTGGGAGGTGTCTCCAACTGTAGCTAGAGTTCAGCAGACACGGATACAGGTGTAGTTGTGTGCATGGGGCCATGGGTGTGTGCCTGTGTAGTGTGTGTGCATTTGATCATGGGCCTGATGTCAGTAAGCATGGGCAGAGACAGCAGAGGGTATTTCAGAGCCCTCAAGACTCTTACATCTGAAGGTGAACCAGGAGCAGGATGGTTTTCTAAACCAAAGGGAACAGGTCCAAGGCCACAGAAGCCACCCTCACACCTGCTAACAGGTCTTTAAGACCAGAATGTTACTTTCACTGTGTGTGCCAAGGCCCCCCCCCATGCAGTAATTTGGGTGGCTTCAGACACTGACAGGTGGTGAGGATAATGACTGAGAAGTTGGTTTGAAAGGGGAGGCAGGGTCAGGGTGTTAAGAAGCAGAAAGAGAAGATACTCAAGATTGGCCATCAAGCTGCCCACCACCTTGGGAGTCCTGCATTAAAGCAACTGGAGTCTGGAATTCACAGAACAGACACCCAACTGAAGGTCGAGCAGCAGGGTGCTGGCTAAAAGCTGCCCCTGGGAGCAGTCTCCATGCTTCATTGCCTCACAGGTGGCCAAGGGCTTTATCAGACAAAGAAGGTCAATGTTGGCAGGGGACTGGTCATGAGGCAAAGGCAGGGACTCACAGAGTCACTGCTCCTAGGTGAAGAGCCTGGGGCTGACCCCACAATAACTCAGGGAATCAAGTGAGTCTTCCTCAGGAAGCTTCCCAGAGGCAGAGGTACGATGATCATGCTGGTATTCTGTGTCTCCATGTGTGGTAGGTCCTGCAGACTAACTTATTTGTGATGGGAGAATCTCCTCTCTACCTCTTACTGGATTTTAACCTTTGAAAATGAAAATCTACATCTCCCAGACACCGCAGCTGGGGTCTGCAGGTGTCTTCGCTGCTCTGAACAGATGTCTGCTCGATGAGGTCAATATGAGCAACACAGGTTGGTGGAGCTGGGACCTCAGGCAGAGGACAGAGGTGTCTGCTTCTCTCACCAGCTGGCACCAGGGTCTGGTCTTGTTCATCACAGGCAGGAGAGTTTCTATGGGAACAGACTAAGGTGGGCTAAAAGCATGGTCCAGGCTGGGTTGTTCTCAACTTTAGGGGGTTCCAAACTTGGTCATCTGAATGTTGGCCCCAAGTCCTACACCCAGGAATAAACTCACTTCAGCTCAAAGTAGCAAGAGGGGATTCTGTCATTGCGATGAGGTGTCAGGACTAGTACGAATTCAAGTCTGAATCACTGCCAGATTTGCATAGTGAAGCACAGGAAAGCATAAAAAAACAAGTAAAAATCAAGTGTAATCCCACCATATGGACGTAATTGCTGTCATGCTATTTAAGTTCACGTGTAGGCTTGCATTTTTGCCATAGTAGAACTGATGCAGTTAACAATATTCTCTGCCAGCCTTGTTCGCTCTCAGTTATTTTCTTGTTGCTGTGACCAAATGCCTGACAAGAAGCAACTTCAGGGAGGAAGGATGCGTTCGGCTTACACTCTGGTAAAGTCATCACAGTGGGGAAAGCATGAGGCAGGAGCATGAAGCAGCTGGTCATACTGCATCCATGATGGAGAAGTCGAGGGATGAACAAAGGTGTTCAGCTCAGGGTGAGGTTTCCTGCCTCAATGAAGCTTATCTAGACATGCCCAGGGATTTGTCTCCTTGCTGACTTTAGATACAAGTTGACAATACCGATCAGCCATCACACTCATTGTGGATTAAAACTTCCATCCACTCTGGAAAACTTTGTTCTAACAACAAAATCTAAATTTCCCCCACAATGTTCATGACCCAGAAGGCCCATGGGGTCCAACCCTACTCCCTTCTCCAGCTTCACAGGAGTACCATTTCCTCCCAGTTGCCTCTCCAGCCACTCACAGTCCATTCCACGTAATATTCCCTGCTGACTCCCTGTGGGATTTGTTTAGAACACTTATGATGACATTGTAAGTGCCTGCTTTCATCAGCCTTCCTATCTACTGAGGATGCCTGCCACTCTGTTAAATAATGCTGCCAAGAACATCTTCATGCCTAACAGCCTTCGTTCCTGCCTCTGACAGTTTCCCCAGGAAACAGATGCAGAAGTAGAAGTATGGCTGACCTGGAATTCACTAGGTAGTCTCAGGCTGGCCTCAAACTCAGGACCATCCTCCTACCTCTGCCTCCCAAGGGCTGGGATCAAAGGCGTGTGCCACCATGCCCGCCTCCAATCATTCTGTTTTGAGCTGGACTTTCTTACTGGTCCTAGAGCTTGCCATGTGTTCCTGAGCACTAGGCATTCCCAGGTCTCTGTTCCCCTAGGGGACTGGGATTACAAGGTGCTCATGGCCACACCCAGCTGTTTCTGGAGATCCAACCTCTGGCAGTCTCAGGCCTCCTCAGGCCCTCATGCTTATGCAGGAAGCACACTTAATTGCTGACCCATCTCTCCAGCCCACATTGTCCCTTCTTAAAGTCACATGGGCTTCTTGCAGAGCCTCAAACTGGCCAGCCCAAGGAAGCCCTCTCTGCTTTGTTCTTTTCAGGAAGAAGGGAAACACCCTCATGATGTCCTTGAAAGGACAGGGTCTGCAAAATGCCTGGGCTTAGAGGGATTTCCCCTTGTTTGTTGTGTTTTTGTCTTGCCCTAAGATAAATTCATGGAATTTTCTTTTCTTGACAAAATTTGGAAAATTTCTAAGGACCTTTATTTTCAGTTCTGTATTCGCCAGTCACCTTGGCACAACCCAATACTCCCTTGGGTTGGCCATGCAGCAGGGAGTGTTTAATGTGTCCTGACCATGCTGACTGATCCAAACCCACATCCCCCTTGCTGGTCAGCTGAGACCTAACTGGGACAGAAGCAGCCCAGCTGGGCTCAACCCCTTGCCACCACAGGGTACCAACAGCTCTTATAACACAGACAGTGGTCCCCGAGGGCTCCTCTTCTATAACCCCAGTCCCTACCACCTCAGGTTCTGGGGACCTGGCTTGAAGCAGCCTTGCCCTGCTGGACAGAGGGTCCTCCCAGAGAAGACATCTTTTACAAAGGTAAGCTTGTGAGTTCTGTCCCTAGAGGCAGAGGCCCTTGGAAAATCCCAGAAGCATTTCTAGGGGAGGGTACTGCTTTGAGGCCATCCCAACATCTGAAAGATCTGCATGACAATGGTTGGCAGCAGAAAAGGGACTGGGTCTAGGCTTTGGGTAGGTCCCACTTCTCGGGGCCTCAGTTTCCCCACCAACCTGGGTTGATCCAGGCCAGCAGTTCTCAAAGTGCCATCTGGGAAGCTGCAACACCATCATCATCATCCAGGAACTGGATAGAAATGCAGAATCTCAGACCACAGCTCTCCTGACTCAGAAACTGAGCGGCTACAGCTAGGGAGCAGAGAAGCAGCCCAGCGGAGCACTGGACCTCCACTCACCAGGACAATTGGTCCAGGCTGATGAAGACATACCTATTGGTAGGAATCCCCAGTTGTGCGGCCAACTGCCTGGATCCCCGGGCCCTTCCATAACTGTGAGGGGCAGAGAAGATCCTGTACACATAACCAGCACAAGAGTGCTGAGGACATTTCAGACCTCGCTATCCGTGGGCTCTGCTGGATGTGTGCAGGAGATATCAAGCTTCCCTGTCCTTGACCCTGAGCTAAAAGTGCACTTCTACTGTCCCCCAGGGGGCTACAAGTGCTCCTGGGCCAGTTGGTACCGGGTCCCAGATTTCAATGCAACTCCTGTGCACACTAGTGTGAGAACCAAGCAAGGGACCAGTATGTGTGACCAGATGGTGCTATGAGTACAGCCACTGTGGTCTCCTAGGGGGCTCCAGGGTGGTTTGTCACATGGTTAACAAGTGTTTCGCACTATCACCAGGAGCCAACACTGCCTTCTGAAGGCACGGCCCACCCTCCCTCCGCTGTCCTACCTGGCCCAGCATTCCCTCTATGGCCCATGGTGTCTTTCCTGGTCAGCTGTTCTACTGCTTCCCCATATCAGCTCTGCACTCACAGAGAATGGTTACTTCTGGCTGTCTACCCAGCAACCTCATGAGGCTGACTCTCATGAAGAGGTAACCCAAGCAAGACCAGAGTTGAATGACCCTTCTGACCGCACCTTCCCAACTGACTCCCCAAGGGCTCTTACACTCTACTTTGGCCGATCCTTCTCAGAACCCTTATGCTTGCTGGTTCTTCCTCCTAGTTATTCAATAATAGCCACAGGGTATATTCACCTCCAAAAGGTCTCTGAAATATGTCCCCTTCTGACCACTGTGCCCCCACCACATTTCCAGTTGCACCTGGAGTAGGTCCCTCTTTGGGCTCTCAAAATTCCTGCTCCTTTCCTCACAACATTGACCTGTGTGTGATCTGTATGCCTATGGCCAACCACCTCAATACTACAGAAGCTTCCCACAGTGAGCAATGGATTTGAATCTGGCCCAGTCACTTAACAGCTGTGTGACTTTGGCCAAGTTACTTAAACTATTTGTGCCTTTATTTCCTCATTTATAAAATGTACCTTTGCCCTAGGGAGTTGTGGAGACTGGATGAGTATAAATTACCTGAATGCAGCAAGTGTCCAGTCAGCTACTGCTAGAATCATTATGTGCTATGGGCCATGAGTTCTTGGCCAGCAGCCCAGCGACCAGGCTCTTGTCCACTTCCCCTACCACTTTCTGTGTGACCTTGGGCAAGTCCTTTTTCCTAAACACTATTTCCTACGCTTCAGAATCTGAGTCCCTACAGTTTTACAATCATGTCCACAAAACTTTTGACACTCCTCTAGCAGAAAGGAGGGGCTACTAGCTTTGTTTCTAGACTGTGGGCTGGGCTTGCCAGCCTGTCTGGGATCTATCACACAATGTCACAAACAAGAGGAACTGATTGCTCCCCGTTTGAGAGACCGCAAAGCTGGATCAAGGCACCAGCAGACTCAGCGTGAAAGCTTGTTTTCTGGTTCACAGATGGCAATGGAGCCTTCGAACACTGCCCTCACATGACCAAATTAAGAGGCCAGTGCTCTCTATGGAGGTTTCTGGTATCATGCACTAGAATGATGCTCTGCCCCAGCCTTTGACCACATCCCCACAGCTTGCTTCCCAATGCCTGGCTTTGGTGATTAAGTTTCTACCCTGAACTTGGGGAGAAGCACAGACATCCAGTCCACAGCATCACCAATGACCAGAAGGTAGCAGATGTCACAACAGTCAATGCTCTGGGACGTTATCTGGGTTTTATTACTTCTGCAAACAGGGAACTCTGACCTGAGGGAGCCAGCCATTGCATGCTTCCAGTGCTGACTGCGCAGCTCCACCCAGGCTCTCGAGGCCCCTCAGTCTAAAGCCCAAACCAGACTCAATGCTTTTTTTTTTTTCCGAGGTAGGGTCTCGCTCTAGTTCAGGCTGACCTGGAATTCACTATGTAGTCTCAGGGTGGCCTTGAACTCACGGCAATCCTCCTTTCTCTGCCTCCTGAGTGCTGGGATTAAAGGCATGGACCACCACGCCCGGCTTTAATGCTTTCTTAATCAGCTTTCCCTGTTCCCCATCACCTCAATGACAGAGCTGACAAAGATGGTGTGACACTGTCATTCCAGGCCCTCTCAACCTCAACTCATCCCAGCTTGCCTTCACACCACACCCTGGCTCTCACCTCTCCACCCTCACAGCCAGCACTGCCTCAGCTCTGGAAATCACCAGAGAATCACCTTCCCTTCGGCTGGGAGGCACCTGGCATCTGTGAAGTCCCCACTCAAAGACTGCCTCCTCAGAGAGCCTCCCATGAGCACTCCTGACCTCCCCGTCACCCACCATATCAGCACCTGGATGCCTGCAACTTCCTAAAGCTGTCCTCCGCCTCTGTCTATTTATTCTGTCCTCTGTCCTTTGAAGGTCAGCTCAAGAGAGCAAGGGCCTCAGCTGTGCTCCTTCTCGGCAGGGTCCTGAGCAGGACACATGGGAACAGGCACTTCTGTGACTACTTGATTACGAAAGCATCACTTATGATAATGGCTGGCAGAGCAGCCATTGGGGAAATGGACTCAGTGAGGAAGGGGGTCACTCCAAGACCCACAACTGCAGGCATGGATCAGAGCCGAATGCTCTTTCCCCAGTATCCTAACTGCTGAGAAGCACCTTGAACTCTTGCCCTCCCCGCAACCCCACCCCCATCCATTCTTGAAGGAGAAGTATCTCAGCTTCTGCCAGGATGCCTCCTTGATGCCAACTGTCTGGCCCACATTCCCAGACGTGTTCCCCCCCACCCCCTCCCACCCCCGGTTCATTTTCAGATCTGCTGCAGGGTACCTGCCTCAAGGTGGAGCCCATGGACAATGGGCTCTCTCTTACACAAGAATTCCCTTTCATCTTACAGGTATCCCAGGCAGAGTGTTACACGCAGCAGGATTCAGAGGAGGTGGTCATGGGCCTGATTAGCACTCCTGGGAAAGGGTCAGTGCTCCGTCCTCGGCTGTGTCACCCGTTCAGGGTTAGCCACAGCTCTTCACAAAGTCTCCAGCAGCCCGTCCTAAGCACCAGGAAGCCACTGAAGTACCACCGGGGATATAGAGAGCAAAGTCCCAGGCAGACTGTTTGTGGAGCGTGAGTTCACACCGCCAGTAAATGTCGGGTCATTAGGCTTCATTTGGGGAATGTCTTCTTTCATAGTAATATTCCGATTTTGTCCTTAAATGTGACTTTAAGTAGCTGCCCTGTTAACTGGGAATCATTGCACCAGGGGAGCATGCTCATTCTTCACCATTCTTTCCTCCTTAGTAGAAAGAAAAGCAACTTACTTTGCCCTGGGCCTGCTGTGGAGCTTCCAGACATGTGATCCAACCCAGGCTCAGCAGCAACCTCCACAGGGCAGGTGCTGGAAGAACTGAGGCTTGCAGCAAACAAGCTCCAGGGACAGGCCTGGCACTCATCCAGGTAGCAACCCAGCCCACGCCCAACCCAAGTCATGCACCTCAGCTGTAGAAGTGGAGAGGCATAGCGGGTGCTCAGAAGGGTAAGGTGTGTCTAAGCAAGACACACCAGCTTGGCAGACACAAGCCATGGCATGGAGTCAAACAGACAGAGTCCAGTCCTGCCAAATTTGTTTGGGACCTCAAAGCCTTGCCCAAAGCCAGACCTTGTCCAGAAAATTCAATCTCAGTTATGTGAACAAATGCTTTCGCCCACTCTCCACACCTGGATGGGCCTACTTTTGATCAGTTTCCTTTGTCCTGCTCCCTCACAGCTCTCTGCCTTCCTAACACACCTGAGATTCCCTCCCTGTTCTAAAGTCACTGTGGGCTAATCCTAGAGCAGAGTTTTGACCGCTCACTCGGGGCCTTAGCTTCTGCCAGCCCTCATGCCTCTTTTTCCCCTTCTTTCTTCAAATTTGATTCTAGTTCCCCAGAAACCCACCCTTGAGACGTAAAGGGTGTTGTAAGCCCCAAGCTTTTACTCCTCCTACACATTTTTCTTTGCACTTAGCACCCCTAAATTTATGCCCTGTTCAGTAACTTATGGGTCATCTTGTTACCAGGAGGTCAGGGACAGCCATCTCCTCCATCACAGGGTCCAGTACCATGCCAGCCGTGGGATGGAAGCTCTGTAAATATACCAAAGCTCGAGTGTGGAAGAGATCTTTTCATAGGCATGAATTGTGATCAAGGAAGGAACCAGTGACAGAATTTGTATACATATATCATTACCAAAGATGAAAGACTGACAAAAATGGTGCTTACAGAGGCTTAAAATACCCAACACCTGGAAAGGAGTCATTCAGACTGGGAGAGGCCTGGAAATCGGGCTCTTTTGCATTTTCAAGACTTGCCTACTTTGCAGTTACTTTAAAAACAGAATCACCAGCTTGGGACGAGTCTCCTCCCACACCGAGAGGACCTACCCAGCAGCTCAGCCCAAACTGACAGGCACTATTCTGCGTAGATGCGTGCAAGAAAATCTTAGCTGGCCATTCTCTGTCCCAGAGTGGGTCACTGTGGAGTAGCCTAACAGGGTGGAGCTGGCCTGGGCGCTCCCTACAGAAGTGACTGCTTCTTCCTGATGCCCAGCATAGAGGCGTGGACCCTTTGCTAGAGGTGAGCTCCATCGGGATGTAAGACCCAGCCGGGATGGAGTCTCTCAGGGACCTGGAAAATGTAAAACCACATACCTCAGAGGAGACCTCCAACAGGCAAGGGTTAGGACTTTCAGTATAATACAACAAGCTCCTCCATCACCTGGGGCCTACCCCAACTTATGTCTGGACATGTAACTGGAAGCATGCTTGGCAAGTGGAATATCTGGATAAATTCCTTCATTAACCCACCTATTCATTTATTTACTCAACACCCACACTGCTACCACTTTCCAGCCATCTACCCATCCACTTATCTATCCATACTTCAATCCATTTACTCATTATGCTAATCATCTTTCCATCTCTATCACTATTCCCAAAACTTATAAAATAAGTTTTATAAAAAAAAATAAACTTATGAAGAGGAGTATTTTGGCTCATAGTTTTAGAGCCTTCAGTCCAAGAGTGGGCAGAACCATTACTTTTGGGCCTGTGGCATGACAGCACATGGCGTTGTGATGACAGCACATGGCGGTAGAAGGAAGTAACTGATAGAAGGAAATAACTCTACCTGGCCGAGAAGCAAAAGGGAGGAGTCACCTTCGGGCCCTACCTTTTGAGACCTCTTGAAGGTTCCACCATAGGACAATAGTGTCACACCAGGAACCAAGCCCTTAGCAATAGACCTTTGGGGGAAAGTCACCTCTCCACACACTTGTTTACTGAGTCTGTTTACTCACCCACCCACCCATCCATCCCCAGACCCATGCTGGACTTCTAGAGTAAGAAAGGCACTATACTAATCTCAGATGTATCAGTCTCTAAAGCTTACAATAGAGACATGTGGACAAGTTGTTTCCCCTTCAGCCTGGATGGCCTCATGACAGTTGCAGAGGTAATAGCCACTGAAAAATCAGGTCTGGTTACCCAGCACCAGGCATACATAGCAAATGCCTTCAGGACATGTCTGATGAATGAATTTGTTTTACTTGTTTGACTGTGTTAGAAATACATCTTCGGCCTGAAACATTATGGAATACACATTTTTTTTGTATCATGAATCTATTTCACTTGTTCACTGTCTCACTCACAGGAAAGTGGCTTCCATGAGAACAGTGACTGACTGTGCCCATGTCCTTCACTGCCATACCTTAGGACACAGAGTGATGGCTGGCACACTGGCTACCAATAAAAATTTCTATGTCAAAGACACTGGACAGGAGTGGTGGCATATGTCTGTCATCCCAGCATTCAGGAATATGAGGTAGGGGGGGTTATGAGTTCAAGGCTAGCATGGACTACGTAGTGAGTTCAAGGCCAGCCTGAGCTACTCTACCAATTACTTCTCATTGCTAGATCAAAATACCTGACAAGAAGCAATTTATAGAAGGAAGAGGGTTTATTTCAGCTTTTCCAGAGGCAGGAAAGGCACAGCAGGAGCCGGAAGCCAGCATCACATCATCGCATCAGTAGAGAGGAAGTATAGAGCACAATGAATGCCAAATGCTCGGCTAACTTTCTCCTCTTGTACTGTCTAGGACCCTGGTCCATGGAACGGCACTGCTCAGTTAGGGTGGATCTTAATCTAGAAAATCCCTGGCAGACATGCCAATGCGTTCATTTTCAAGGTGATGCTAAATCCTCTCAAGATGGCAGCCAAAGACTATCACAGCTGTATAATGAGGCCCTGCCAAAAAAGGAAAAAAAAAATGAAAAGAATAGAATAGAAAGAAATTTCTCCTCTAAATCCTGTGTCTGTCAATTTCCCATTACTGTAACCCATGCCTGAGATAAATTAGCTTAACTGTTTGCATCGGCTCATGGTTTTGAAGATTTCTGGTTGGCTGTTTGGTTGGCCCTATTGCTTTGGGGCCTGTAGAGAAGCAGAATTTCCTGGTGTGGGGGGTTTGGGGAGGTAAAACCTCTTCCCTCTTGGTGGCAGAGAAGCGAAAGGTGAAGGAGAAGCTAGAGAGCCAATATCCCCTTCAAGAAATGCCCTCCTATTAGCCCTGATCTCTTAAATGTCCCACCACCTCCCAGTTGCACCTTAAGCTGAGGACAGAGCCTTTTGATGCATGATGGGCCTTTAGGAAACACTTATCCAAACCACACACTGTCCTTCTCAGTCCACCAGAGCTTCTAACAAAACACCACCCAGCAGAACTTTGTTTCTCAGAATTCTGGAGGTTCTAAGCCCAAGAATAAGAAGTGGCAGATCTGGCATGTTGTGACCCATTCATAGCCATCTTCTCACGCTGGTCTCACATGGCAGTCGGGAAGGAAGTCTCTTGGGCCTCTTTTACAAGGGCACTAATCTTGTCCACAAGGGCTCCCTGTACCTTTTAATCACATCCTCATAGCACCAGCACCTAACACCTCCTATTGGGGAGAGGATTTCAACGTAGGAAATAAAAATGTATAAATAAAAAGCTAAAAGAAAATCCAGACAGAGCACTGAGCTGCCTTGTTCCCCATTTCCAGCCCTGCTCTTGGTCTTGGAGCTCAGCCGTGCTCAGTCAGCACCCCTGTGGGGCTTTTCCAGGATCTGATACTGAAGACAGCTCCTCCTTTCATGGCTGTCCTGGGAATCCAGTGGCTCTGACATCCGAGCTGCTTCTTCTTTTTTTTTTACTTAAAAAAACTTTAAAAAATCTTTATTATGAATAAGTTTATACATTATATGAGCAAATCTTGTGACTGTATCCCCATTTCCCTCCTCTCTGTCCCCTACCCACTGGGGTACTTCCTTGGTGTGCATTCTGAATCTGTCCATAGGATAGGGGATATGAACTGCACCATAGGTAGCCAATTTTTTGTTGTTTTTTTCCTTCCCCTTTGTGTATTGTTGCTGAGAGGGGGACAATGTCTCTGGATATTCTCCCCCACCATGGCTCTTACATCCTTTCCACCCCTCTTCCGCTCAGTTCCCTGAGTCATAGTGGGTGAGTTTTGAGTCTGCTTTGTTGTTAAGATCTTAAGTATCACTGGATCTTTGTCCTGGGTTGTGTTGGGTATTGTTGGTGTCTGTCTCCATTGACCTTTCATGGGTTATCAGACTTGCTCTGGTGATGGTGGCTTTGCGTATGATATATTTGTCTGTACAGAAGCTTTTTAGCTTGATGAGATCCCATTGGTTAAGTGATTGTTGCACTTCCTGGGATATCGGAGGCTTGTTCAGGAAGTTTTTCCCTATTCCTATCTCATAGAGAGTTCCCCCAATTTTTTCTTCCAGAGTTTTCAGGGTTTCAGGTCTTACATTGAGGTCTCTGATCCATTTGGAGTTGATTTTTGTGCATGGTGAGAGGAGAGGGTCTAGTTTCATTTTCTTGAAAGTATTTATCCAATTTGTCCAGCACCATTTGTTAAAGATGCTATCTTTACACCAGTTAACATTGTTGGCATCTTTGTCAAATATGAAGTAACTATAGTTAGGGCAGGGTCTTCAATTCTGTTCCATTGGTCTGCCTATTTTTTTTGTGCCAGTACCATACTGTTTTTGTTATGATGGCTTTGTAGTATATCTTTAGGTTGGGTATGGTGATACCACCAGATGTGCTTCTTTTACTAAGGATGGCTTTGGATATCCAGGCCTTTTGCCATTCCAAATAAATTTGGAGGTTATTTTTTCTATATCCACAAAGAATGAAGCTGGTATTTTTATTGGTATTGCATTGAATCTGTGCATAGCTTTTGGAAGTATTGCCATCTTCACGATATTAATTCTGCCTATCCAGGAACATGGGAGCTCTTTCCATCTTTTCACGTCACCCTCAATTTCCTTCTTGAGCATTTTTATGTTTTCATTATACAAGTCTTTCACCTTCTTGGATTTGTGGCTATTGAAAATGGGACTGTTTCGATGATTGCTTTTTCTGTATGCATGTCATGTCCACAAGAAGGCTGATTTTTGTGTGTTGACTTTGTATCCTGCCACTTTGCTGAAGGAGTTTTATCACCTTCAAGAGTTTACTGATACTATTCTTTGGGTCCGTTATGTATAGGATCATGTCATCAGTGAAAAGGGATAGTTTCACTTGTTCCTTCCTGATTTGTATCCCTTTTATGTCTGTCTCCTGTCTTATTGCATTAGCTAGAACTTCTAGGACTATGTTGAAGAGCAGTGGTGAGAGTGTGCACCCCTGTCTTGTTCCCGAATTTAGTGGGAACTCCTTGAGTCTTTCCCCAATGAGTATTATTTGGGCTTTAGGAGTTTTGTATATGGCCTTAATTATATTGAGGTATATGCTCTCTATTCCAAGTCTTTCAAACATTTTGATCATGAAGTGGTATTGGATTTTGTCAGAGGCTTTCTTTGTATCAACTGAGATGACCATGTGGTGTTTGTGGTTAAGTTTATTAATGTGGTGGATTATGTTGATAGATTTCCATATGTTGAACCAACACTGCATCCCTGGGATGAAGCCAATCTGGTCAAGGTGGATAATACTTTTAATATGTTGAATTCAGTTTGCAATGGTTTTATTCAGAATTTTTTCATCTAAGTTCATCAGGGATATAAGTCTATAATTTTTCTTTTTTTTTTAAAATATTTTATTTATTCATTTTCAAGCAGAGAGAGAGAAAGAGAGATGAGAGAGAGAGAGAGAGAGAGAGAGAGAGAGAGAGAGAGAGAGAGAGAGAGAGAGAGAACCATGGCCGCCACCTTGTGGGTCTGGCTTATGTGGGTCCTGGGGAATTGAACCCAGGGCCTTAGGCACTGGAGGCAAGTGCCTTAACCGCTGAGCCATCTCTCCAGCCCTATAATTTTTCTTTCTGGATTTATCTTTGTCTGGTTTGGGTACTAGAGTGATTCAAGCTTCATAGAAAGAGTTTGAAAGTATTCCCTGTTCTCCAATTACTCTAAAAAGCTTCAGAAAGAGTGGTTTGAGTTCTGTGATGGTTTGGTAGAATTCAGCTGAGAATCTATCAGGACCTGGACTTTTCCTTCTGGGGAGGTTTTTGATTACATTATTGATTTTGATTGATGTAATAGGTTTTTTTAAGGAGATTTATCTGCTCTGAGTTTAGTTTTGGCAGGTGGTAGGTGTCTAAGAATTTGTCCATTTCTTCCAGATTCTCCAATTTTGTGGAATAGAGGTTTTGGAAGTATGTCCTGACGATTCTTCCAATTTCATTGGTGTCCATTGTGATCCCTCCGTTTTCATTTCTGATTTTGTTGATTTGGGCCTTTTCTTTTTTCCGTTTGGTTAGATTGACCAGGGGTTTGTTAATCTTTTTTATTTTTTCAAAGAACCAGCTCTTTGTTTCATCAATTGTTTAAATTGCTTTCTTAGTTTCTAATTCATTGATCTCTGCTCTGATCTTAATTATTTCTTTTCATCTTGAGCTCCTAGGGTTGGATTGTTCTAATTATTCAAGGCCTTTAGCTGGTTAGTTAGGTTATTAATTTGAGATCTCTCTGTCTTTGTGATAAGACATTCAGTGCTATAAATTTTTCACTTAGGACTGCCTTCATTGTGTCCCATAGGTTCCAGTATGATGTATTTTCATTATCGATTAGTTCAAGAAATTTTTCATTTCCAATTTGAGTTCTTGAATGACCCATTCATTGTTTAATAGCATATTGTTCAATCTCCAATAGTTGGGGTGATTTATATTTATTTTCACATTGTTTATTTCCAGATTCAATGCATTGTGGTCCAATATGATGCAGGGTACTACTTCAATCTTCTTGAATTTGTTGAGGCATGTTTTATGTCTTTTGGAGAAGGTTCCGTGAGCTGCTGAGAAGAATGTGTATTCTGTACAGTTGGGATGGAATGTTCTGTATATGTCTGTTAGGTCCAGTTGATCTATGGTGTTATTGAGTTTTATTATTTCCCTGTTGATCTTCTGTTTGGATAATCTGTCTAAAGATGATAGTGGCATATTAAAGTCTCCAACTATGATGGACTTGGAGTTTATTTTTGTTTTATTTTTCATTAGTTTTTGCTTTATGAACTGTGGTGCACCTGTATTTGGTGCATACATGTTATGATGGTGATATTCTCTTGTTGGATTGTTCCCGTGATGAGTAAGAAGTGTCCTTGGTTGGTTTTTTTTTTTTATTGTCCATAATGAGTT